>SCLG01001436.1:0-16455 GCA_004367875.1 Oikopleura albicans
GCTGATGGTTATAAGGTCAGTCATTTGTATCGCTACACCGCCAAGTTAGTTTTTTTGGTATACTCATGTATTTTTGATCTTTTAAGCTCCTTAAAAATCAAGACGTTTTAAATGGGAAGCACTTCAATGAGAAAAACTTTTTTTAAATACATGTAAAGAGCAAATGACTCAAAATCGTTACGAAATGACGTCATGACTCAAAATCGTTACGATTTTTCAAACCAAAAATCGTAACGATTTTGAGGTAGGGACTGTACATTGAAGTTACGATCATTTTTTGGCCATGACCTTAGAACTACACCCCTGTTAAGCTCTGTTATAAATTCAAATAATGCGCGTTTGTCATTGTTGTGAAGTTTCAACATGGAACATATTAGTTTAATACGTTTACTACTACATTAATTATGGTGAAATTATCTTGGTACAAAAAGAATACTTTCCGTGTAACGGGAATTATCCCTACGCTTAATCATCGTTTAACACATTCATCAGTAAGGTATACACAGTACGCGCCTTTACCCCGTTAACCGGCCACTTTTTGACCATTTTTTGGTATTAAACGACTACGCATTGAGCCGTTAACCGGCCTGAAAAGTTGACTGGTTAGTTATAATTGAGAATTAAGGCCGTAGTTATTAATTGTATCAAGTCCAATAAATCAAAAGTATAATTATTCCGTTAAATGACAGAAAAGTGTCCGCATTGATTACATTGTATAGTCGCAAACGTAATGTTGCTAAACGTATATTTATCTAATTTTCTAGGACGAGTTAAGAGTGCCATTTGGACTTTCTGTTGTATTCTGTCACGTCTTTCAATTTTAACTGCATTACAAAAAATTTCAAACCCGAACATTGCCCAAATTAATAAAGCAAAACTAATCAATTAGAAATTTGTTCAATTATTCTATAACGTCAAATTTTCATATCGTCGATAAGTATGTACGTATTCAATATACAATAAATGGTGGAAATTGTATATGATATCTGATAAAAAGAATTTCCCACGGAAATCGTGTGAAATGGGGGAAACCCTATGGCTAGATAGCTAAGGCCTTAAGTACAGTCCTTACTCCCTAAAGTACAGTCCTTACTCCTTTTTGGGACGTTTTTGGC
This sequence comes from Oikopleura albicans, assembly GCA_004367875.1. Lineage (NCBI taxonomy): Eukaryota > Metazoa > Chordata > Appendicularia > Copelata > Oikopleuridae > Oikopleura > Oikopleura albicans. The sequence continues at coordinate 1,116 of SCLG01001436.1, forward strand.
CAAAATGGGGGCCATTCTAATGGAAAAATGATCCTTTTTGTGACGATGCTCTTTTTTGGGACGCTATTTTCGACAACCGAAAGCGTCCCAAAAAGGAGTATCGACTGTAATACAAACATAAAATGTGCGGATGAAATGGAGCCTAGCTAGGCCTAGGGATTTTTGGGTTTACACAAGTTTGTACACAACATGATTGACCGGTCCTTAATAGGGACGTAATTTTCGGCATTCAAAAGTTACGTATTGGCCCTAAGGGGTTAAAAACTCCTTACTTAGGACTATAATTACATAACATTTTGTGTCTTTTTAAATCAACTTTTCTCTCCTCTATGATTTATTTTCTTTATTATTCAAAGGGCCCTATCATCTTTCTAATACATGTAACATGATATTACAGTAAATCTTAAAAAAAAAATAAAATAAAATTAACAGAAACCCGATCACATTTTTCCAAGAGAATTATTTTTGTCGATGAAGGTTTCTCAGAATAACTTAGCTTTCTTGGGCGTGAGCTGTGATTGGTTTATTCTTGACACGTGTGTTGCTTCACAGACAATCGGAGCAGGTTTTCACCAAATGTGAATTTCGACCGTCTACTACAGTACATATATACATAATACACCGCGGTGCACCGTGTGCAGTTACTGCAGTATACACTGTGTACCAAGACGTGATTTGTAATTTACAGAGAATTAATTATCCTGATTTTTAAGAGAAAATTATCACTTAGTTTTATTCAATTTAACCAGCCGGCTGTATAAAAACGGTTTTTCCAAAATCAACCGGTAATTTTGAAAATCTACTCAGTAATGGGAATGGTTTACGCGCTTACTCAGCCCCGCTTCGCTGGGCTGCTCTGTCATGGGACTGGTTTCGCGCGCATACTACGCGTATACTATTTTATTCATTTTTACGGGCCAAGTAAACTATCATTAACTCTCAACTGCGCGAATTTACCACCTAGATTGAGCACTCGATTGTGCACAAATGCACACATTTTCATTTGTACCCAAAAAGTGAGATTTATTTTGTTAATATGGTCACCTAAATTGTTTCATTAGTAACTCTAAAACATGTTTTAAACTCTTAAAACATTGTTTAAATAATGCCGCATTGTCAATGCGTAAAAAAACTGTGGATGTCGTTTACTTTCTAGGTCGTGGATTTTACATGCATAATTAATTTGTTATTTCACTTTTTTAGGTGTTTTTTACAAATATTTTTTATTTGACTTTTTTTTGTAATATTTCGTTTTGAAATTATCAATTTTGTGTGACCGGTTAATAGGTGATAATAGACACTATCATAGTGTGTGAATATAGACGAAATAAATATATATATCATATATACGTAATATATGTAATAAATTTGATATTCATATTTCTTATTTTGTATGAGGCTGATGAAATTTCGCATGCTATGGCCAACAGACTACAGACTACAGTAGCATTTATATTGCGTTAGAAATTTGTATTTTCAATTTCGAAAAATGCCCACATAGTATAGTGTCGTGTGTCAAAATGTTACTAACATTTTCCGCAAAAGAAAAGACCAAAAAAGAAATAATTTTAATAGAGAATGTTAAAAAAAAATAATTTGCGCGTGATTGTCTGGCACTGTGCCACTGGCAGATTGGCAAGATTGGGAATGTTAATCTTTCGGCATCGTTTGAATTGATTTAAAGTTCAAATGGACTTACGTGCAATATGAATAGAGCAGTTTATGAAGAAAGGAGAATATGTCAAAATTTTATCGTAAGCTTTCGAGAAATTTCAAAAACCTTCCCGTTTGTTATATGCAGTTTGTAGAAGTTTTTTGAAATTTCTCGAAAGCTTACGACAAAATTTTGACATATTCTCTTTTCTTCATAAACTGCTCGATTCATATTGCACGTAAGTCCATTTGAACTTTAAATCAATTCAAACGATGCCGAAAGGCTAACATTCCCAATCTTAAATTAAAACCTAGTTTATTATTTTGTTTTTCAAATTAGTCTCAAACTTATAAAGTATGACAGATATATTTTCATCTTTCCTGTACCATCCAACATAAATTATGACATAATATGTGGCACATATATACAATATGTGTCAACAAACATTATTCGTCAATCTACTGAGAATTTTTGTGTTAAGATAATGGAACGGGACAAGTTAAGACCTCGTTTACTATCGGCTGATGAGGTGGGTTTGAATGTCATTTTCATTTTGAACTCATGAAATAAAGTTTTCAGGAAGGAGAGATCCTTTCTGCCGTAGGAAACAAAGGGCCCCGACCAAATGCGCGCCTAAAACACCGACGACGTCATTTATCGACCGGCGATGGTGAACCTATAATCAGGTAACCAAACCTTAAAATTTTGAAAAACTAGACAAAACTACGGGAAGTAGTTATAAGGGCGGCGTGTTGCCATAAGGTCAAGTTTCCGGATATTTCTGGATATCCAACATTTTATCCAAATATTCTGGTCTTTTCAACTTTTGACGTAAGAGCTTAAAAACGGGTACTAACTTTTTCATGAAAAATATGGTTCCTAGTGTTGACTATAAGGTCGTGGCAGTTGAACAAAACATTTTAGGTCAAGTCACTTTTTTTAACTTTTACCTTATGCCCACCACTTCCTTTACCGTTTTTCAGTTCTAGAAAGATTTTATTAGATCGTCTGAAAGGACACCAAAAAAACTAACGTTTGTACTCCAAAAAGTGACTAATTTGCGATTAGCCATGTTTAAACTGGAATATTAGAAACCGGACGAATTCTATGAAAACAATTTACACAGCTGGCCGACCACCTTGGTATAAATCAGATGGACAAGAAGGTATTTGGCAAATTATAGATTGAGTCGAAATATTTTAATGGAAAATACTTTTAAATTTTATATTTAAATTATATCATGTTTAATTTATAATTTTAAATGTTTCATAAGAAATTCATTTTTTAGAAAACACAATATTTGAAAAAAAAAGTATTTTTGGGATTGGAGGATTATTAGTTATTATAACTAATAATAACTTGCGGGGCTGTTTTGTCATGGGAATGGTTACACGCGCGCTTCCAGCCTCGCTTTGCGGGGCTGTTCTCTCACAGGGGGTCAAATTTAATTTCAGATGTTATGGCATCTCGTCGAACAGTTCTGTCGAATAAGGGGTATTTAATTAAACTTGAAAGAAAATGTAATTCAACCCCTATTTGGTTTCTGTCAGACCCAAAAAGAGTCAAATTACAATTTTTTGCTATTACTCCAAAAATTACAAATATTTTTTTACAAATTGAAAATGATTCTCAGAACAACGCTAACCATAACCTGTAAGGTCCCACGACATTTGTGATTGGTGTGTGTGGTGGATCAGCTTCGGGAAAAACGACAGTTGCCCGGAATATAATCGAGGGAATCGATGTCCCCTGGGTCGTGCTGCTTTCGATGGATTCATTTTATCGCGGAATCACCACCGATCGCGATAAACAATTGGCNATCAGATGGACAAGAAGGTATTTAGCAAATTATAGATTGACTCGAAATATTTTAATGGAAAAAACTTTTAGATTTTATATTTAAAATTATTATATTTGGCATCTCCTCGAAACGTTCTGTCGAATAAGGGGTATTTAATTGAACTTGAAAGAATATGTAATTCGACCCCTTTTCGGTTTTTGTCAGACCCAAAAAGAGTCAAATTACAATTTTTTTGCTATAACTCTAAAAATTACAAATAGTTTTTACAAATTGAAAACGATTCTCAGAACCACATTAACCATGACATGTAAGGTCCCACGACATTCGTGATTGGTGTGTGTGGTGGATCAGCTTCGGGAAAAACGACAGTTGCCCGGAATATAATCGAGGGAATCGATGTCCCCTGGGTCGTGCTGCTTTCGATGGATTCATTTTATCGCGGAATCACCACCGATCGCGATAAACAATTGGCCGAAACCGGAGACTACAATTTTGATCATCCGGATGCTTTCGACTGGGATTTGGTAAATACATATAAAATGAAAATGTAATGTGACACCTCTAAGGCCGGTAAAAAGGGTCAAATTCCAATTTTATCGTACGAGAATGACTGACCCACCAATCGAATGCATTTTGTTCACTGATTCCGAATATGAAAATACGAAAAATGAAATTTGACCCCTTTTTGGACCAAAAATGGATATTTCAGATTTTTGTCTTAAAATCAAGTCTACAATCAATCCATATCTTTTACTTTGCAAGCCTTCGTACTTCTTAAAAAATTCATCCTTTCATCTAGATGGGGGATATCGTGAAGAAATTGAAAGCAGGAAAAAGTGTCGAAGTTCCGATTTATGACTTCCAAAGTCATTCGAGACAGAAAGAAACAAAAAGGGTCTATGGAGCTACAATTGTCATTTTTGAAGGAATTATGACTTTTCATGACGCCAAAATTCGAAGTATGATGGATCTCAAAGGAACTGTTCGTTGATTCCTGAATGAGGAAGTTTTTTCATATAAAATAAAGAAAAATAAATCACAGTTTTGGTTGAAGTTGTAAAAAATGGAAATGGTGTGAAATTTTAANTAAAAAGACACCAAATAATATCAGATTTTTTTGGAAATTACATGGATGATTTTTTTCATTTAGGAATTTGAACGTATTTTTTAAACGTTATTTTTTTCTAGAAATTTCTCAATAATGAACTTGTTTGTACTTCATAATTGTAGTAGAACCTTAACCAATTCATAAAATCAATAAAAATATTACTAAAATCTAGTTTTCGACTTTTTGACTTTTCTTTGTAAACAACTCTATAGACCCATCCTTAATTTTACTTTCATAGAAATTTGACCAATCAAGTCGTGGTCAACAGGAGGTTTGAAAGTTTCATGATGATTTAAATTAACCTGAAACATTTTCAAGTTCAAGTTGTAAATTACGTTATTTCTTATATTTTATAGCCTATAAAATAGGTCTTAGAATTTATTTCTTTTGATTTTTGGTAACATTTTATGGTCTTTTAAAAGTGTACTTAAGGTATTATGATTGGTTTTCACTTAGGCCTTATAAACACCGAATATTCAATAATATTTTGAACGGGATACAGTGTTTGTGGATACGGAAAGTGATATTCGGTTGGCGCGGCGTCTCATGAGAGATATAAGTCAACGTGGGCGACAAATGCAGGACGTCCTTAACCAATACAATCGATTCGTCAAGCCGGCTTACGAACAACACATCGCACCAACGTACGCATTTTTTGAAATCAAAATTTTCGGGTCGGAAACCGGAAGTCTCGGTTTTGTGCCCGACTAAAAACCACTTAATCAATTATTTGTTTAGCATAACACATGCCGATATGATTGTACCCCGTGGTGGTAAAAATACGGTGGCAATTGAGCTGATTGTTAAACACGTCATTCGCGAACTAAACAAACGAAAACAAAATGTAAAAAGAAGTACAGAGGTCCCGCTCAATGCGTCTCTGCCCGAGTCCCTCAAACTTCTCCCGCAGACTAGCCAAAATCGCGGGATCCAGACGATTATTCGAAATCGAAGTACGAGTCGAAATGAATTTGTGTTTTATTCGGAGCGGTTGATGCGTCTGGTTTTTGAATATGCGCTCTCTTTCCTACCGCATGAATCTTACAAAATTAAAACCCCGCAAAATTTTGAGTATGAAGGAATCAGATTTTCCGGAAATGGACTTTGTGGGGTGTCAATATTACGGTGAGTCGAATATTAATCTGTATTTAATAACTTAAACGGATTTTTCGTTTTGTAACTTACAGGAGGTGGTTATAAGGTCAGCCATTTGGACTGTTATAAGGCCAAGTCAGTTTTTTGAGAAGCATGCATTTTGGAAAAAAATCTTATGTATGTTTTTTAAGTTTTTTTTTTTCAAGGAAGACCTTCAAATGGCTATAAGGTCAAGTCAGTTTTACCAAAGTGTATTAAGGTCAAGTCAGTTTTTTAGACCTTGATGTTATAACCAACCCCCTGTATTATATTGTTGGTATTGCAGTAAGGTATTTTATTTTTTTTATTTGAGCTCTACTTCCCGGTACCGGCAGACTGCCACTGTGGCCCGTTTTAAATTATTACTTTATACCAGTATTTTTCAATTTGTATCTGAAATTACGTTTGGGCTTTTTATTGAAATTTCTCTCTAGTGCTGGTGAAACGATGGAACATGCTTTAACAAAAGTGACAAAAGATATTCGACTTGGGAAAATATTGATTCAGACGAATAGTGAAACAAAGAATCCAGAATTATACTTTTTGAGACTTCCGCGCGGCATAAAACATGACCACTGCGTTTTAATGGACGCCAGTATAACTACAGGAGCAGCTGGTAAGACACTTTTGTTATTTTAAACAAACATGAATGAACGGCGCAGTTTTAATCGGTATAAAGTACAAATTATAAAAAAAAACGTCCAATTTAATTTCAGTTGTATATGAAAAAAAAAAAATTTGGCAGCAAATTTAAGGGGGTCAAATTACAATTTCATTGTACGAGATTGTTTGACCCATCAATCGAAAGCCCTTGACGCCCTGATTCCGAATATAGTGTTTTTGAATGTTAAAAGTGTAATTTGACACCTGTATAACTCCAAAGAAGGGTCAAATTACACTATATGAAAAAAAGAATTTATCGAACTTCTGGCAGCAAATTACCGACGGTACAGATTTGGATTACATATTTTTTAATGAGAGTTCAGGTCATTTTTTAAAGATGTAAATGAAATGGTGTTATTTATTGACAAAAATTTCGACAAAGTCCCCTTTTTTACACTTTTTTTAGTGTAATTTTTCATATTAAAAATTTTCCAGTTTGTATTTTAAACCAATTCACAGTATTATGAATTTCACACACATCAGAAATTACGCCTTAATTTCATAAATGCATTTTTTTTATTATTCAAATAATTTAGCAATGATGGCAATTCGCGTTTTGCTTGATCATGAAGTTTTGGAAGAAAACATTTTACTTGTGTCGCTCATTATGGCTGCGCCTGGTGTACATGCCATTGCTTATGCCTACCCTAAAGGTGGTTTCTCAAAATATTAAATTAATATGCACATAGGAGATCAAAAAACCGGTTTTGGGCCAAATTGCCCTTGAAATAGGCCGTTATAGTTCTCCTTCGATGTGATTTTTCACGGGGATTACAAATATGATATTTTAAAATCCTCAAATTTGAAATTTGACCCCTTCTTAGGCCAAAAAGGGTCAAATTACAAAATTGTCCTACGAGGACTTTTCGATGACCGAAATCGCAATTCTAAATTCCGGTTACGTCACTAGATGTAAAATTGTCACATCAACAAATTCCGAAAAAATTCCAAATCATAATTCCAAAATTGTGAGACTAGTTGTATTTTCAAAAACCCGCTTGAGTTACAATTATAACAGCCGCGGTGGATCCTACAATTTCAAAAGATTATAAAATACTGCCGGGTTTGGGGAATTTTGGCGATCGCTATTTCGGCACTGATTACAATGACAAGCCATTTATACCAGAACAGGATCCACTCAACGAAACATAGAACTTATTATCAACTTTTTGTTACACCTTTATTTTTTATACTTGGGCTTGGTTATAAGGTCAAGAGTATCGACCCGTTTAAGGTTTCGAAAGGAAATGTGGTAATCGGATATTTTTCTGGAATGTCTTTGTCGGATTATAAGGTCGGTGGAATTGGATTGCATACAAGAAGGCTTGACCTTATAACCACCCTTGTTCCGTGAAGTATATCATTAATTTTCCGCTGTTAACGAGTATTTTTAAGTTTGTTATTTGAGTCATTTGGTATTTTTAGTTTTGATCGTGTTTAGGAAAAAAAATATTCATTGGTGGTTTTTATTTAAGGTTGCACCATTTAGTATCTCCGTAATGTATTTTCGCGCGTCGCGTGATACTGGAAAATACATTATAAAAATCGAGGAGGTTTGGAGTAAAAAATCGTATGCGCTCCAGGAGTTAAAAATTGAAAATAGCTCAACGTAGTGAACTAGAAGACATTTTAATCTAACTTTTGGCTTCTATGAAAAAAAATTTAGTTAAGGTTTAGCGGTCGAAAACGTAAAAGAGCAATCGGTGCAACCTTAAATAAAAACCACCATTGTTTTTTTAATTTTTTTCATTGATAATGTTTTTAATATTGATCCTCCAGTCGTATATTTACAGCAAATGTGTAGCTTGTTTAGTTACGCGCACATTTTTTAGACTAAATTTGATTTCAAACCCACTTTGATTTTTTTCTTGAAATATTAATACTTTAATTATGCATTTAAAAAAACGCAGAAGTACACGGGTGTGGTTATAACCTGTAAGTCCTGAATACCAAATCATTTAGTACTACAGTCGTGGACGCGAGAACGTAACGAGCGAGAACGTAACGAAATAGCGAGAACGTAACGCTTTTTGGGAAACGGTCGACTAAAATGAGCAAAAAGTGAAGCGAGAACGTAACGAAAAAGCGAGAACGTAACAGTTTTTGACAAACGAAAGTGTTACGTTCTCGCTTCCACGACTGTACACCATTTTAAACGCACAAGCATGAAAGTGAATTTTGACGTTTCTTGGTTATATAATATAACTTATATTAGTAAACTGAATATTCAGAAATTAGAGTAGAACAGTTCTTACTTATTTATCGGACGATTGCTCCTTTTTCGGACGCTTTTTCGGCGAAAATGGGGCCATTCTAATAGAAAAATGGTCCTATTTGTGATTATACGAAAAAATTTGCCAATTCTGCTAAGGCCCGACCCAGGGGGTGTATATGGGGTACAGTGACTGTACTGTACATATGCACCCCCTGGGTCGGGCCTTAGCAGAATTGACAAAATTTTTCGTAGAATCACATAATTTTTTTTTCGAAAAAATTTCATTTTATCTTGGCTACAGCCTAGACGCCCATTGTTAAAATTTAATCCAAATATCTTTTTTTTTTGCAGTGTTTCCCGCTGATTTCGTTGCATTTTTTTCTTATTATAGTTGCAAGAGAACGCCGCGCCGCAGCGTAAATGTCGCCTTATAACCACACCCATTGCAAGAAGCTTGAAAAATTGAAGGCCTTTTTTTCTCACATTTCTGGTTTCGTCAACGTTCTTTGCGTAGAAACCGATAAATGATTTTATTACACGCTATGACAGCTAAAAGACNAAATGCAAATATGCTTCATGTTTTTTTTTGTTAATGCTTTACCAAACAGTTGCCTGTTCCTAAAGATCACTTAAGTCACTTCCTTGTCCCTTTAGTACCGGTTCAGTTGGGCAAATCACCGCCTTGGAGAATAGGCTAAACGTAAATCAGTTTTAACTCCCAGGGGGAAGTGTGTGCATATATGCACACGCCTTGTTTTTTCGTCGACTTAAGGCCTTGGAGGCCCCGTAGGTCAAAACGAGTATTGCTAACCCCCTCAACTTTTCGAGAAAATTACATTGAGGGTATTTTTTGCGTAGGTTGGAGATTTCAAGCAGCTCTCTAAGGGGCCCTGCTGGCCCAAATATATGCACACAATTCCCCCTACAGGTTATCAATTCACTCCTTCCCCTGAGAGTTAATATCTCCTTTCTCTAATACTTTGATTTCCCGAAATGAACCGGCTCGATCACTATTTACACGCAGGTCGGCCAAATCGATTTTGTTTTTGTTCGGTTTTTCAGGTCGTCTAATTTTTTTCGACTTCTGCACAAGCACTTCACGAAGTCCTAATCCACCAAGCACCTAAGTTTATTTGTCTCATTATCCGTAACCGGTTAAGACTGTTTTACCGGTAAAAATGGACGCTGATTTGCAACGTGCGGTTGATCAGTGGCTCGAGTGGGATCAAAATGACGAAACTAAATCGGAAATTTTGCAACTGGTTGACGAAAAAAACTATACAAAACTTCGGCAATTGCTCCTCCAGCGGATGGAATTCGGAACCGCGGGACTTCGGGCACGAATGGGAGCCGGATTTTCACAGATGAATACCCTAACCATTATGCAAACCGTTCAAGGACTCTTGAAATATGCTCAATCACAATTCACATCCGATGATTTACACAAAAAGGTACATACGATCAATAAATATACTGGGTGGTCCAACAATGAATCAGCCGGAGAAAATTTGAGCACGCACTTTTATATTGTTTCAGCATAAAAAGTGCGTGTACAAAATTTGCTCTGGCTGATTCATTGTTGGGCCACACGATATGTGCATATGTAAATATGAACCGTGTGCGAGAGCTTTGACTGATGGGGTTAAAGCAATCAGTATATGCTTTTAAACGCTACTTTGGAATCACCACGTCATTCATAGGTCCTGCACATGGTGATTAAGGTATTTTTTGAGAAATAGCAACTTAAATGTCAAGGATACCTACAATGAAATAAGCTATTCTTACACATTTTAGTTTCGGAAAAGTGCATTTGGGATATTGTATGAAAAATTTTAAAAAAGAAGAATTTAAGGAGAATTTATCATGAAAATGGTGCTCAATGTCGCTGTTGGCCAATTGACAGAGAGAAAGAATCTCTTCGGCCATAGCCAGCCAATCAGCGTGCTCGAAGAACGATCTTTTATGGATTGCTCATCAGGCTCATGTGGCTCTTTTTTCTAAGCGTTGTCACCATTGCCCAAAGGCCGCAGTTTTTTATTTCGTTAATTGAGCACCATTTTCATGGCAAATTCTCCTTATTTCTTATTAAAAGGGATTACCTTTTCTCCATAAATCACAATATCGAGATTCAGACGGTGCCATGAAAAGCATCACTTTTGACTTTCTCCAAAATGAATCATTGTGGTGTTGACGCTTACTACATTATTAAGGGCATTGTTGTCGGTTTTGATGCTCGTTATAACTCCAAAACGTGGGCTACACTCACAGCACAAGTCTTTTCTAACGCAGGCGTTCGAGTTCGATTATTTTCGGATATTTGCCCAACGCCATACGTTGCATTTAATGTACGATATCATGAGTTGTGCCTAGGGGTAATGTGCACTGCCTCGCATAATCCAAAAGAAGACAATGGCTATAAGGTCTATTGGAACAATGGAGCTCAAATTATACCACCTCATGACAAAGGTCCGGGCTTTTTGCTCCGATGTAATAAAAAAAAAACTCTAAATATGCAAAAGTGTTAGCTTTAAAGGTATTACAGGGGTGGTTATAACTTATAACTTATAAGGTCTGAAAAAGGACCGCTATAAGTAGGATAGCCACCTGACATTTTGACCAGATTTTATAAGTACTTCAAATTGCTTGATTGTCAGATATATATGGTAAACCGCAACGGCGCATCNGAAAATGACTCAGTGTGGTGTTGACGCTTACTACATTATTAAGGGCATTGTTGTCGGTTTTGATGCTCGCTATAACTCCAAAACGTGGGCTACACTGACAGCACAAGTCTTTTCTAACGCAGGCGTTCGAGTTCGATTATTTTCGGATATTTGCCCAACGCCATACGTTGCATTTAATGTACGATATCATGGGTTGTGCCTAGGGGTTATGTGTACTGCCTCGCATAATCCAAAAGAAGACAATGGCTATAAGGTCTATTGGAACAATGGAGCTCAAATTATACCACCTCATGACAAAGGTCTGGGCTTTTTACTCCGATGTAATATATAAAACAACTCTAAATATGCAAAAGTGTTAGCTTTAAAGGTATTAAAGAAGATTACAGGGGGTGGTTATTAGGTCTTAAAAAGGACGGCTATAAGTAGGACAGCCACCTGACATTTTGACCCGATTTTATAAGTACTTCAAATTGCTTGATTTTCAGATATATATGGTAAACCGCAACGGCGCATCTCATGGTGAACCTTAGAAGTGTCTACTACCAACCGGTTAATAGTTAACCACGAAAAACTGAAAAAAATCGTTTTTCCTAGTTTTAGACCATATGGCGCAACTTTTTACATGATTTCTGAAATCACGTGATCAAGGCCCATCTAACCGTACTTAAAACTGATCTTGGACAGGATTCGAAGTGGTTAACCACGTGGTTGAAAAATGCAATTGTTTAAAAATCATCAAATTAGGCATGGTTCGAACCGGCTTACTCTAATTATATAGCCTATAATGTATCATATTTTTTGCACTAAGGTCTTATGGTCTTTTTTGAGACTAAGATCAAATAGGTTGGTTATAAGGTGAAGTCAGTTTTTTCAAAGTGCATTAAGGTCAAGTCAGTTTTTTCAAAGTGCATTAAGGTCAAGTCAGTTTTTTCAATATGCATTAAGGTCAAGTCAGTTTTTTAGACCTTGACCTTATAACCAACCCACCTGTACCTTTTTACGTTTTTTGGATAAAGACAATTGGGTGGAATAATTTGAAATTTAATTTATTTTTTTTTTATTTGAACCCTTCTGTGTAAAAAAACCCGAAAAGGCATTGCAAAATCAATTGAGAGCAATTTAGTACCGTGGAAAGGAAACTGGAATATTTCAACGATTCCAGGGATTTATGACACAGAGTTGGTTTCGGATCCGATGGGCGAAACCGACGACGTTTATTTTAACTCTTTGGCGACCTACTCGACACGGGCGGCCCAAAATGCGAAATCGCCTGTAAAATGTGTCTACACTCCGGTACACGGGGTCGGCACTCGATTTGTCAAAAAAGCAATGGAAACTTTTAAACTGCCCGAGTTGATCGAAGTTGAGCTCCAGAAAAATCCAGATCCAGATTTTCCGACCGTGAAATTTCCAAATTTTAGGGTTTTGAGAATATATTTTCTGGTTCAATGATTTCGGGAACCGGTTAAAGTGGTATAAAAATTATAATTGGGATAATTTTGCGGGTTAAAATCTTCGATTTCATTCAATTTCGAATTTTCGAAAATTTCGAGCGTTTTTCCCTAATTTTCACAAAAATGTGATTTATTGTCATATTTTGAAGGTATTATTCAAAATTTCATACCAATCCAATTGGGCCTAATTTCTCAAAACCCGCCTTAAAGCCAGAAGAAGGAAAAGGTGAGGGACCATAATAATTATTTGAATTATAGACGTAGGATTTTATTTCGTATAATTACATTTTGCTTTACATGCCAAGATACCAGCGCCGAAAATGCCCTTTATAACCGCGTTTTTGGCTCCAAACTCTAGGGCTAAAGAGTTTTTGACCGTGTTTGAGGTTGTTTGTCTCGGTGATGTCCAATCATAGTTCGGTTATCCATTTTTTGTTTAAATGAAATCTTTGTAATTCCACATGGCACTGTTATTCAGAGGTCGGCATTTTTGTTTTTGGAGGTCTTTCATCGTTTACGCCTACAGTGGGGTCTGGTTATAAGGTCACAAAAGGTGACCGCTATAAGGTCAAGTCATTTTTTTTTTTCAAGATAAATCATGTCTTTTTCATTTTTTTTGGGTGAAGACCTCCCCCTGACCATTTTGGAGTGCATTAAGGTCAAGTCATAAACGGACCCCCCTGTACGCATTGAGCAGTTATCCTGCAAAAAAAGCTTATATTGCGACTTTTCGAGGACCAAGTTCGCAAGATAACTGCGCACCCTATATTATAACCAGTATTATTGTTAAGTCATAAAATAATCCATTTTTGACAAATAATATTTGAAGGTGTCTTGAAATTGTCGATTGAGGCGGCCGAAGCCGAAAATAGTCGCCACATTTTGGCCTCAGATCCGGACGCCGACCGACTTGCCGTGGCCGAAAAACAGCCCGATGGAAAATGGCGCGTTTTCAGTGGCAATGAGTTGGGCTCACTGTTTGGCTGGTGGGCCATTGAGTGCTGGAAGAAAAATGGCTCACCAAATCCGGACAAGACATATATGCTCTCATCAACCGTGTCGTCGATTATTTTAGGGAGTATTGCAAAGGGGAGTGGCATATGTGAAAAAAAAAATTACAGTTGGTGTGGTAACGAGTTGACACGTAACAAGTTGACAGTTCGGAACGAAGTGACACTTTTTGGGCAAAAATGGGCTAAAGTGACGAAACGAAGTGACAGTGCGGTACGAGTTGACAGTTTTTGACGAAAAAATCGAAACGAAATTGTCAACTCGTAACCACACCAACTGTAGTGGAATATCAAAGCACATGCAATAATAATGTACTCAAGGGTCGTTTTTTTACCGTTACCAATGTGACAAAAAATTCCAACTTTGTGAGAATAATATATTGTTGAGAAGAATATATTACAGGTTGGTTAGAAAGTTAGGTCGTTTTAAACGTATTTAATTCGTAATGTGTTCTTTTCGATGTAAAGTAAGAAGAACCATGTACAGTTGATGTGGTAACAAGTTGACACTTTTGTTTCCGATTTTTTCGTCAAAAATTGTCAACTCGTTCCAAACTGTTACTTCGTTTCGTCACTTCTGCCCATTTTTGGCCAATTTTTGCCCAAAAAAACTCCGAAAAGTGTCACTTCGTTTCAAACTGTCAACTTGTTACGCGTCAACTCGTTAATTGTAATTAATAAGATAATTCGATGTGATGTCACTCCTGAAAAGGCTGAAGGAATCAAATTTGAGGACACCCTAACCGGCTTTAAATGGATGGGATCTCGGGCAAAAGAGCTTTTGGATAACGGACAGAGTGTGTTATTTGCGTTTGAGGAGGCTATTGGCTTTATGTTTGGCCAAAATGTTTTAGACAAAGACGGCGTATCGGCTGCGGCCGTAATGGCCGAAATGATTTCATTTTTACACGAATCAAAAATATCACTTGCCGACCAATTAGGAACTGTTTAGGAACTATTGGTACAAAAATGTTTTTTGATATAACGCCATTCATTAATGGTGAAGTCACTCTTTGGGGAAGGGTCTTATAACCACACACGTGTGTTTTCAGTGAAAACGTATGGTTATTATTATTTGCAATTTATGAGTCATTTACCTTTTCAACTAATTGTTTCCCAGCACTAAAGTCTTATGTTGGAAAACAAAATTTCAGGTTGGATATAAGGTCAAGTCGGTTTCTTCAAAATGCATTAAGGTCAAGTCAGTTTTTTAGACCTTGACCTTATAACCAACCCCCTGTATATAAATCATGTCTTTTTGAATTTTTCCCCAGCACTAAGAACTTATTGGGGAAAAAAATCAGATGGTTCCAAGGTCAAGTCCGTTTTTTAGGTTTTACCTTATAACCAGACCTCCTGTAGGTTCTAGGGGGTCGGTAGTAAAAATGATGAATATTCGTTCACTGTCTACAACATTTGTCTTCAATCAATTCATTTTCTGAAAAGTTTAATTCCATACCCGGCACTCTTAACTTCACGATCATCCTTTTTTCTCTATTTTTCATTAAACAGATAAAAGATAACGTGTATGGTAAATATGGATATCATATAACGAGTAATTCTTACTTCATTTGTCATGACAAGAAGGTGACAAATTCTTTGTTTGATCGACTTCGA
>SCLG01001437.1:0-10090 GCA_004367875.1 Oikopleura albicans
GGTTGACTATCGAAACTGAACTTCAACTTTTTCTTGTCCGTTTCCTTTTGACAATTTTTCCAGATTTTTGAGTATGGGAAACCGTTTTTGACAGAAAAAAAAAACAGCAAAATTTGCGTAGGTTATAAGTACAGGGGGTCTGGTTATAAGGTTAAGCCCCAAAAATGACTTGACCTTAGTGCAAGAAAAAAGTCCAAAAAGATATGATTTCTATAAAAAATTATTACCCGTGTTTTACTCGTGTTGTTCTAAACGTATATGTCGAGTTCTAAATTTAAACCCAAAAAAAGTGAAAAAAGACACGGTTTCTATAAAAAAATTATTACCCGTGTTTACCCCTGTCGTTCTAAACATATATGTCGAGTTCTAAATTTAAACCCAAAAAAGTGAAAAAAGACATGAGTTATCTTGAAAAAAAAATGACTTGACCTTATTGCAAAAAAAAATCACTTGACCTTATAACGGTCACACCTTGTGACCTTATAACCAGACCCACTGTAGGTCATAAATGAAAAAGTCGAAAATTTCCAGGAAATTTATTTTAAATGAAGGCCCTTAATTACCGGTAAATTACCGGTTATTAAAAAAACGTGATGGTTAATTAAAATCCTTCGCGTTATCAGATTTTCAAATTAATACAAATTGGCTTTAAAAAATAGAAATTTGAGTTTGTTCTGTTACCATAAAAATAATGTAAGGTCAACGACTTTTGGAGCTCAGTTTGGACAGTCTCCCTGGAGGGCGTGGACGCCAGACTCAACTAGAAATGGATTCGATTTGACTTGTAATAAATCAAGGAGCCACTGAATGTCAGCTTGACATTGGGTTAAATTACGAATAGCATCATGCTCGCAATTTTTCGCCGAATACCAACAGCTGGCGATTAGCGCGCCATAGTATTCCGCAAATTGCGCGACGCGACAGACTAAGTGGAATTCCATTTCGGAGGCGCAATCTAAGGCGCGCGAAAGTACATTCCCAATAATAGTCAGTCTTTTAAAGTTCACATTTCATGGTTATTAATACAAATTATTAGAACACTACTAATTTAGGAGCGCAGGAGTTAAACCACTTTTGAGTAACTTGAAAACTGAAAAAAAACATCAAATCCTACGACGGGTTTTTTTTTACTTATTGCTTTTATAGTTTTTCTAACTCCTCCTGAACCAGACATGGTATGAACTTGATTTTTTTTGCAAACGACCCCAAATTAAAGGGGCTAACTTAGTTAAAAATTTTGAAACCGGTGGTACAAAGTTTACCGGTAGTAATTAAAGTCTGGAAACCGGCAATATACCACTATAACCGGTAATTACTACCGGTAAACTTTGTACCACCGGTTTCAAAATTTTTAACTAAGTTAGCCCCTTTAATTTGGGTTCGTTTGCAAAAAAAAATCAAGTTCATACCATGTCTGGTTCAGGAGGAGTTAGAAAAACTATAAAAGCAATAGGTAAAAAAAACCCGTCTACGTGAATTTGGTTTCCTATAATTGCGATAAAGAATAAAGCATTTTTGGACAAAAAATACTACACCACCTAACGCGTTATGTTAACAATTTTTGTGATTTGATGAACTTGGATTTACAATTATTTTACTAAACGTCCTACTCTATTATGTTAACAAAATTCCATTATCTTAACAGTTTTTGAGGTTTGATGGTGTTAACATAACGAGTGATGTGGTGTATTTGAATCATCGATTTTTCTTGAAATGCGGTGGGTTGCCCCCGGCAAGCTGACCAAAAAGACATACTAACGATGACCAAAAAGTAATTATAAAATGATAGCATAAGCGAGAAAAAGACACGAATCAATTATAATAACGGAAATAATGACACATAAAACCAACACTGCTTCACACCATCCGCCCCTAAACATATATACCACAACCCATAAAATAAATACACGTTTTGGAATAAATACACATATAGAATGCTATCCTTGAGTTCAAATAGTAAGTGCCTATAATCTCAGGCCAACTGGTGACTGAAGTGGGATTCGAACCCACGCCCCAGGATCCAAAACAGACGTTTATATTGAAACTGTTTGTTCCCTAATACAAATCCCGTTAATGCTCTACTAGATTTTTGTATTGCTATGGTGTAAAAACCATTTCGAATATCTAATTATGTCATTAGAATCGGTTCGTCTGGAAATTTGCTTTTAAATTTAGCCAATGATTGGGAAATCTGGTTGAATAATAATCTTAAAGGCATTATGGGGTATTAGGGGTTTCGGCCACTTAAAGTGCAAATTCCCCGAAAAAAATAATTCTCCGAAAATCGTACTCGAAAAATCGTACTCCGAAATCGTACTCGAAAAATCGTACTCCGAAATCGTACTCCGAAAATCGTACTCGAAAAAACTTTTTCTATGGTGATTATATAGAAACTGTATGCTTAAAAACTAAATAAAATACAATAGTGCCCAAACTAAATATACATATTAAGGCAAGCCATAAAAATTTGTCGCGCATCAAACATGGGTGGTAAAAAAGCCACACAAGCAAGTGCTAAAATATTAGTAATGTACCCTTACTAATTTATTACAAGGTGAGAATTTTTCCATGGGGAAAAAACAAAGCTGGTCGAAATTAGGGTGAACCACCAATTTTTTTTCTAATGCATATGACCAAAGAAAGTTCAAGCTATTGCGTGACCAAAATGAGACATGTCTTTTTCCTCATATTCTAAAAATGACGTTTTTACAGAAAAAGGAGTTTTTCGGTGCCTAGGGGTTAAAATGGGAAAATGGTTGTTCCCCATTTTAACCTCTAGGCACCGAAAAACTCATTTGTCTGCAAAAAACGTCATTTTTATAATACACCCCCTGCGCCGTTATCGGGTCAACATTTCGAGGACAAATTTTGACCCGATAACGGCGCAGGGCGTAGGCGGAATGTCTGGAAAATTTTGATCGATAATTTTGACTCGATAACGGCACGAGCGGCACTTCTATTTGAAAATTAAAATAAAAGATGTGATTGGAAATTTGCCCTTAGCTTGTTTAGACCATGGCTAAGAAAGTTTTTCGTATCATATGTTCATTGAACTAGAAAAGGATACTAACAATATACGAAAGTGCACCAATTATATCAGAAGATTAAGCAGTCGTTAACACAAAAAAAATTGGTCATTCGTTCAGAAAAATCCAAAAAAATCTGAAAAATAGAGAAAAAATTGAGATGTATACATATTCAAACATTGAATAACAAAAAAAAATAGAATTTAAACGTATTTAAACGACGAATTTTTTTTTTTGAGTCGTAATTTTGACCCGATAACGGGTTTTGACCCGATAAAGGGTGACCCGATAACAGCGCAGGGGGTGTATGAGGAAAAGACATGTCTGATTTTGGTCGCGCAATAACTTGAATATTCTTTGTTTGCATATGAATATGCACTAGAAAAAAAAATTGGTCGTTCACCCTAATTTCGACCATTAGCAGGTTTTTGATCAGTGAATCAAGTTCTACATCTTATTATATCTATTTGTTGGATTTGGGTACTTTTTTTAAATATTTCCATGCGTTTTCCACCCAAGTTGAAATGTGCCTCCCCTGCCTGGATGAGTCTGATGAGAATATTTTCCAGAGCTCAACTCGTTCATTTGAACTAACCATTTGGCGTGAAACCGCGACAATAAACAGTTCAAAAAGTGTCACACAAATATTTGAATTCGGGCCACCAATCACACTAACTGATGAGTCAAGCAGCGACCACAGATCGGGGGCATTAATAAGCTTTAGAAGTATCTGTTGGGTGGGATTCCACGTTTGTTTCACTCTAGCAAGTTAAAACAATGTAACATAGCGGGGTTGATTGTAATTAAGGTGTCCGAATGTTTCGAGTTTTGGGATACTACGAAAAATAGAGAAGGCTGAGCCTTCAAGGCTCCCTCTTCATTTTCGCCGAATTTGGAAACTAAACATTGAAACTTTCAATTTGAAAGTACTTTTTGGGCGCCTGGGGTTTAATTTCAAGATCCCTACATAAGAAATTGTTTTATCAGTAGATCAAACCAGAGGTATACCCGAGTATTACCCGAGTTTTACCCGTGCTCGGGTATTACCCAACNTGCCTGGATGAGTCTGATGAGAATATTTTCCAGAGCTCAACTCGTTCATTTGAACTAACCATTTGGCGTGAAACCGCGACAATAAACAGTTCAAAAAGTGTCACACAAATATTTGAATTCGGGCCACCAATCACACTAACTGATGAGTCAAGCAGCGACCACAGATCGGGGGCATTAATAAGCTTTAGAAGTATCTTTTGAGGGATTTTTCGTTTGCTTTACTCTAGCAAGTTAAAACAATGTAACAGAGCGGGGTTGATTAAAATTAAGGTGTCCGCAACTTTCGAGTTTTGGGATACTACGAAAATAGGGAAGGCTCCCTCTTCATTTTCAACGAATTTGGAAACTAAACATTGAAACTTTCAATTTGAAAGTACTTTTTGGGCGTCTGGGGGTTAAATTTCAAGGGTCTTACATAATAAATTTTTTCATCAGTAGATCAAACTCGAGGTCGGCACTCGAGTAGTAACATTTTTGCTCGGGTATTATCCGAGTTTTACCCGTGCTCGGGTATTACCCAACTTTTTTTACCCAACCTCGTTTTCGGCTCGGGTATTACCCGGCTATTTACCCGTGTTTTCCAGCGGGTAACAAACTCGGACGGGTAAGAAAAAAAATCGAATCTGCCGACCTCTGGATCAAACTGTATACACTAGTACACGGGGTCTGGTTATAAGGTCAAGTCCGACATGATTTGAAAGACATGATTTCAAAGAGTTTTCCCAACAACATTCTTCAAAAATTGACTTAGTGAAAAAAAGATGACTTGACCTTATAACGGTCACACCTTGTGACCGCATAACCAGACCCCCTGTACGTCTAATTATTTGATTTCGACACCTTTTGAAAATAGAGAGAAATGTTGCGGGCACCCTAATTACAATCTGATATATAAGATCACTATTACAATTTTAAGGTTAAGCTATATCCTTATGGTATATTTCCCCGAAAAGTGACAATAAATGTTACTAAAATCGATGTAAATCCGACCTCATGAGAGCTACTCTCGATAATAAGTGCTGCATGCGACAAAGCTTCATTTTTAACCGCTATTGAATACGTCTGGTCATGGCAAATACCAATGAATATTTCGATGAGGCGCGCGTGGAGGTTAANTGCTCGGGTATTACCCAACCTCGTTTTGGGCTCGGGTATTACCCGGCTTTTTTACCCGTGTTTTCCCGCGGGTAACAAACTCGGACGGGTAAGAAAAAAATCGAATCTGCCGACCTCTGGATCAAACTGTATACACTAGTACGTCTAATTATTTGATTTCGAGACCTTTTGAAAATAGAGAGAAAAGTTGCGGGCACCCTAATTAAAATCTGATATATAAGATCACTATTCATATTACAATTTTAAGCTATATGATATAGCCTATATCCTTATGGTATATTTCCCCGAAAAGTGACAATTAATTTTCCTGAAATCGATGGAAATCCGACCTCATGAGAGCTACTCTCGATAATAAGTGCTGCATGCGACAAAGCTTCATTTTTAACCGCTATTGAATACGTCTGGTCATGGCATATACCAATGAAAATTTCAATAAGACGCGCGTGGAGGTTAACAAGGGCGACGGATAACTCCCGATGGCGGGTCGCATTTTCAATCAATTGTTGATTGACTTCGGTTGCTTTTTTAACTTGTACCAAAATTTGGACTTAGACTAGACCATAAACGCTTTTTGATATTTTTTTTTAAATCAAGACTCATCTTGTTTTAATATTTTCGTATTATTTGTAAGCATTATTTTTTAGAATTCTATTTATGGTTATAAGGTCAAGGTCAAAAAACTGACTTGACTTTAATGCACTTTAAAAAAACTGACTTGACCTTATAACAAACCATAATTGTTTTTCCATAATAAGACCTTAATGCTAGGAAAAAACCGTAAATTTATTTTTAAAATATGATTTTCCCCCAAAAAATTATGGTCTTCACTCTATAAAAATCTTATAAAGACACTATTTTATAGAAAAAAAAGTGTAAAAAGACATGATTTCTATAGAAAAAAAAATGTGCCAGTAGTCTTCATCTAAAAAAACATAAAAAGACACGATTTTAAAGATTTTTTCCTAAAAAGCATGCAACGGAAAAAACTGACTTGACCTTAGTGCCTGAAAAAACTGACTTGACCTTATAACGGCACAAATGGCTGACCTTATAACCAATACAATTAATTCAAATACAATAAAATTTATAAATTAAAATGATTATATTTGGTGCGGTAAACTAACCCTTATTTGCTGCTACATTTTATGGGTTCCAAAATTTTAAACCGTAAAAAACGTTTATCTAGAGCTCTAAAATAATTATCGTCTGGTCTAACTATTATAAATTTTGATGCAAGCTAAAAAAACTACCTTGAAACTGAATTTCCGCGCAGGTCCTAATAACATGCATGTGGCAGGAAGGATCACTTTGGCATATGAAATCGGTAAAAGCGGGCCACATTTGGGGCCACTCTCGAATGGCAATCTCGGCAATGATCCGGGAAATTTGCTTGGCATCACCCGCACATACACAGGAGTTAAATAATCCGAATACGGCACTTTTCGTTGAGTCCTTGTCCCCGAGTGGAAGTCGATTCCACTCAATACGAATAAAGTCGTGAAAAATGCCGAGAATAGCATGACGTACAATTGCTAAATAATTGTTTTTATTTTTAACCTTCAACTCGTTAAGACGTAAACCGCAACGGGAGGCAAAAATACTTACAGGGGGTCTGTTTATAAGGTCAAACCCCCAAAAAATGACTTGACCTTAATGCACTCCAAAAAAAATGACTTGACCTTAGTGCAAGAAAAAAGTCCAAAAAGATATGATTTCTATAAAAAAATTACTACCCGTGTTTTACCCGTGTCGTTCTAAACGTATATGTCGAGTTCTAAATTTAAACCCAAAAAAGTGAAAAAAGACATGATTTCTATAAAAAAAGAAAATTTATTACCCGTGTTCACCCCTGTGGTTCTAAACGTATATGTAGAGTTCTAAATTTAAACTCAAAAAAAGTGAAAAAGACATGATTTATCTTGAAAAAAAATGACTTGACCTTATAACGGTCACACCTTGTGACCTTATGACTTGACCTTATAACGGTCACACCTTGTGACCTTATAGCCAGACCCCCCTGTACGACCATTAATTTTCATAAAATTAAGGCCAGGGCTTAAATTGCTAAATACATTCTTGATTCCATAAGGGCCCTAATTCTATAACGGCCGTTTACCCCATAACGGCCGCTTTTGTCGAGAACTAACTAACTTTTTTCTGAAAAACCTCCCAAATTATAATTAAAAGGTCTTTCTTTTAAAAATTAAAACGATTTACTTACAATTATCATCTTTTATCAACTCAAAAATCACATGAAGTTGATTGTGGCCACTTTCGGTTTTGAACTGTTGGATTATTTGGAATGCTTCGGCCCGCTCGTTTTGGGACACTTTTGGGGACAACTGGCAAATGAACGCATTTCGGATTGTTTGTACCACGGCATCCATAACATGGACGCGGATAATCTATAAATACACACTTTAAAGCTTATTTTATAAAATGATATGACGAGTACAGTCCTTACTCTCAAAACGGACGATTTGTGGACTCAATATGGACGCTATTTTTGAAAATAAAAAACGTCCGTATTGGACTTTTTTATTATCGAAAATGGCGTCCGTATTGAGGAGAATTGAAATCAAGTGTCCATTGTTTGACTTTTGGGGGACATTTTTCACAAAAAGCGTCCCTTTTGGAAGAAAGCGTAGTATTTGGAGCGTCCGTATAGAGCGTAGTGACTTTATATTGTTCAATTTGTGTATAAGAAAAGCATCAGTCAAATAAACTGCCTTTATTATCGTTGATTTGTGATGGCGTTTGTCCTCTGGTCAATGATTGAATTTCGTTATCACTTCGTTCCGTGAATTTAACTTGATTCCAAATCGACTGCTCTGATATTTCGTCTTCTATCGCAATACCGGTTTCATCTAACCCAATTAAAAAGTCGGTTTCGTATTCATTAAGCTCCATTGTATGATCACTATGAACAGATTTTTAATTACGGTGTTCCGTGGCTCAAAATTAGTACAAGCACAACCTGATTTGGGCGAAACCCGAAAATGGCGAAAACCTAAAAACAGCGAAAAATCGCATTTGCTTAAGTTTAAAGTTTGTTGAAAAATAGCAAATGATAGTTATCACTTTTTGTGTTCATAGTTAACTACAGTCCTTAACCATTTATCGGACGTTTTCGGTTCTCGAAAATACCGTCCGATAAATGAGCATCGTCACAAAAGAGGTCATTTTTTTTTATTAGAATGACCCCATTTTGGCCAAAAAAGCGTGCGATAAATGAGCGTCCGATAAATGGTGAAGGACTGTATCATAAATGATATCAAATGCTATTTTTCAACAAACTTAAAAGTTTAGCAAATGCGATTTTTCGCTGTTTTTCAGGTTTTCGCCATTTTCGAGTTTCGCCCAAAGCGCCAAATAGACAATTGTCTATATTCGCCCAAATCAGAATTCTAAAATGCTTAAAAAATCAACATGCTTTGGGCTCAATTTTTGGTTGTTCATTTTATAGACTGTCATTCCATGTCCGTTTCCTATATTTCCCTTTTACTTCAACTAGAAGAACAAACAAGGGTGGAAACTGGTAGAAATTTGCGCAGTTTTTGTAATCATTACAACCATACGTTGGTTCTTTTTTCTGTCTCAAAAGACCATTATTTTGGCCATAAAACCTTATTACAGTCCTTACTTCTAATACGGACGTTTTTGATTCGCGAAAATAGCGTCCGTATTGGGATCAGTTGCCATAAAGTGTCCAGTTTAGACTGTTTTGGGACATTTTTTTTTTTCACAAAAAGCGTCCTTATTGGAAGAAAACGTCCGTATTGAATGTAAGGACTGACGGCTTTTTTTTAAGAGGCCAATAATTTTGGTCAAAGATTTAACTATGATAGAGTCATCGGAATAAAATAATTTTTTTTGCATTTGATTGCTAAATATATGCCATGTGTCCTTAACGGAGCACTTTTTTGAGTTAGGCCTTTGTCCGCCGATAAATCGCCGGACAAAGCATAAAATACCGGTTTCTCTCTGTTTTGTCCGGCGATTTATCGGCGGACCAAGGCCTAACTCAAAAAAGTGCTCCGTTAAGGACATATGCCATATATTTAACAATCAGATGCAAAAAAAAAATTATTTTATTCCGATGACTCAATCAAATTTCTGACCAAAATTGTTGGCCTCTTAAAAAAAAAGCCGTCACTGTAATTAATAAGAACCTATACCGGGCAAATTTCTGCTGTAGTTACCTGGGTATGAAGGGATAGTTACAGTTGGTTATGCCAGCCATATGCATCCGCGATCCAAGAATTAATCCGACAAAATAGGCGGCGGCCCTATCAGATTTCGATAAAAGTTGATTACTCATCGCAACTTCATTTGATGATGCCATTGAAATTACTGCACCAGTATAATGTCGACAAATGCCTTCTATATATTTATCCTTTCTAAAACATACGGTTAACATTAACGGAATTATTCGCCCCAATTATAAAAAAGAACGGCCGTTATGAAATAAGCCGTAAAATAAACATTTTTGATTTTGACGGACATTTTATTACAACTGGTCCCAAAGTAACATTATAAAGGGTGCTAGTAATTCAAAGAGGGCGCTAGTAATTCATAGAGGGCGCTAGTTATTCAAAGAGGGCGCTAGTAATTCAAAGAGGGCGCTAGTAATTCAAAGAGGGCGCTAGTAATTCATAGAGGGCGCTAGTAATTCATAGAGGGCGCTAGTAATTCCATAATGGCCGTTTATCCCATAACGACCCCCTTTTCGAGAACCAAAAACGGCCCGTATGTAATTAAGGATTGAAATCACTTTTTTTTTACAAAAAGCCGCTTTGGCGGCACCCCTCACAGTAAGGACCGTTACCATTTTCCTTCACATGTACAGTCCTTAACCATTTATCGGACGTTTTCGGTTCTCGAAAATAGCGTCC
>SCLG01001440.1:2111-18168 GCA_004367875.1 Oikopleura albicans
TTCATAAAACTCGGCTGTTATTAGAAATTTAGACCAATTTAAACGCTTTCAATTTGTGGAGCACTTTACGGTAATAAACACATATATATTACCAGATTTAACACTAGATTTGTACTATTATTTTGCATTAGAGTTCGTTAGACGATTTTTTGGACGATTTCGACGACGACGATCCGCTTGATGGACTGCTGTCAGATAGTGTATCAGTTGAGTTACCAGTTAAGTCAAAATCGGAAACAATACCGCCAAAAACGCCCGAGGCAAAACCGATCGCGTCCAAATCACTGCCCGAACCAATGAAAGCACCAAATGAACCAAAAAAGGACTTGGATTTTTCGTTCTCAGAAGATGACTCATTGCTTGATTTGAAGCCAAAGAAAAATATTGAAAAAGCGCCAGAAAAAAAGACACCAGCTACCAACCCTGCAAAAAATATGCCGCAAAAATCCGCAGCGCCAAAATCCACAGAGAACTTATTTGACGACATTGGGGCCATTCCGGGATTCTCTGAGGACGAATCAGAATTGACTTTCACAAAATCAGAAGAGCCAGAAAAACATTACGGTGTAAAGCCGAATAGGGCGATTTCACCAGCCACCGAAAAAAAGTCCGAAACCAAAAGTGACGATTCGTGGCTAGCAAATCTTTTGGGTACCAAAAAGGAGGAACCCAAAGAAGCCCCGACAAAAAAATCACCTAGTAATCCGCAACCTGTTGTGGCTGACCAAATATTAGCATCAGATGAAGATGACACGCTGAATATTATTTCAAAAACACCCAAGGTGGTTCTTATTCAATAACGTTTTAACGTTAAATAATAAATTAATTTAATTTCTAAAATTGTACGAAAAACTTTTTCGGAAAAAGTGACAAGGAGGCAATTAAATGATTTCAAAACTTACGCATATTAAGCGTATACAATTTGTAAATGTCTCTCGGTTGTCCAACAATGCGTATTTACGGATTTTAACGTTCAAAGTTGGTAGAGGGGGCTGGTTATAAGGTCAGCCATTTGTGCCGTTATAAGGTCAAGTCAGTTTTTTTGAGTAGCATGCTTTTTGGGAAAAAAATCTTTAAAATCATGTCTTTTTACGTTTTTTTTTTGGATTTTTTTTTTTTACGTTTTTTTTGTTTTTTTTTTACGTTTTTTTTGGATTTTAAACGTTTTTTGGATTTTTTTTTCATTTTAATGGTCAACAACCCAAAACTGATACTATACTAAGAAATGATATATATCAATGCAAACGGTACTACTCAGCAATAATAATTGAAAAATAACCACTAAAGAAAATGACAAAGGTGAAACCAAAGCCCATTATTGAATCAGGACCGGCGCCCAATACACATATGGACACTATAAATGAGCGCATTGAAAATCTTAACGGCGAGGTCGATCGTTTAAAAAACGCAAATGTGCCAGAAACTCACCAGCCATACGCTTTTAACCGACAAAGTTTGCAGGAGCTTGAACAGGCCCGCCAAAAGGCAAATGAAGCCGAGCGGGATCGACTGGGCGAAGTTCAAAAATGCACAGAGAGAATTCGAAATTCCGATTTGGAACACCATGATCATGTCAATCGATTAAAGCAAACGCATTTCGAGGCGATTCAACTTTTGAAAGACGAAAAAGACGCACAGATTCAACGACTTAAGGTTAGGTCGTTTTTTTCTTTTTAGAGGGCTCAAAATTTAATTCAATGAAAGGGGAGTATGGGGATGGTGTTTTCGGTAGATGAATGTTAATTTTTCCGGAACAGGAAGTACCGGTAGTTTCCGGCCAATGTATATGAAATGGGATAATTAAAAAAACAATGAACTTAAAAATCATAAATGGAGTGTTAACATTGGGAGCGGTATAAGGTCCTCTCATTTTTTTAGTAAATTTTACAGAGGGTCTGGTTATAAGGTCACAAGGTGTGACCGTTATAAGGTCTAGTCATCTTTTTTTGCACTAAGATCAAGTCTTTTTTCATAAATCATGCCACTTTTTACTTTACATGAGTGTAAATTTAGAACGACACGGGTCAAAAACACGGGTAATAATTTTTTTATAAAAATCATGTCTTTTTCACTTTTTTTTGGGTTTACATTTAGAACGAGACATATACCTTAAGAACGACACTGGTAATAACACGGGTAATAATTTTTGTTTATAAAGATCATATCTTTTTGGACTTTTTTTTCAACTAAGGTCAGGCCATTGTTTGGAGTACATTAAGGTCAAGTCATTTTTTTGGCCTTATAACCAGACCACCCTGTATTCTTCTTGGGTGAAGTGAATGGTCTTCTAAGATATGAAAGTTACCTATGTTCTTTGGCATAAAATCATGTATTTTTGGGGGGAAAACGCTATACAATTATGTCTGACGGAATTATGTCTTTTTGAAATTTTTGGGGGACAGTTCATTTTTTTAAATGGACATAAGGTCAAGTTTTTAAGAACAGCGCTTGTTTTATAGTTTCGTATTTCAGACAATACACGTGGATGAGCTAGACGCATTTAAAACCGCCTCATCGACAACGCGCGATGTAAAAGAGTTGCTTATTTCTGTCCAAAGCGCGACTTCCTCAGCGCGTCGAAGAAAGCAACGAGCGCGCTTCAAATCACGGGGATCTGATCAGTGAAATGTTAAAATTAAAAACTGCTATTCAAATGGAGCGCAAGTCGTTTGAGGCCGAGCGCGAACGAATGTCCTCAATGGTTCAAGATATGATGAGATACAATCGCGAACAAAAAGAACTCAGGTGATTAAGTCATTATCGACTTTTTTTTTAAACTTCTTTGAAATAATTATCGAGTTTTCTACAGGGGGTCTGGTTATAAGGTCACAAGATGTGACCGTTATAAGGTCAAGTCAATTTTTCATGCACTAGCAAGAAACAAATAATCTAGAATCGCACTTAATTGTGCGACTTACAAATAAATATTTTTTTCTACATCAATAACTCGTTTTGCGAATTATATTCGAGTTACGTAATCCCTATTTTCGATTATCTTGGCGTTTTACAATAAAACATATATATTTCGCAATACTTTCGAGTAACGTAATCCCTATTTGCCATTATCTTGGAGTCCCCTACGCAATTTCAGCCATACGCCTACACAATGTAGCGTTATGTAACATAACTTATGTTAGTAATATGACTCTATTTTCCATAATCTTGTTTCCATTTAGCCCCAAGCTTTCCCAAGATAAAGCTATATAATATGTATTTTTTTGTGGTGTAGTTATAATTGTAAGAATTGTTTTTTAACTTAAATATTGTTAAAATAAATTATGGTTTGAAAACAAAAATATATTTCAAATTTTAGTCAAAATGAGCGCTTTCGACTGGAAGCCGAACTTCAACGAATTGAAACCGAACGTCGGTTACTCGAAGAGCAAAAACAAAAAATGGAAAGCGAGCTTCAACTGAAGAGTCAAGAAAACTTGAGATATAAAAATACGCTCCTAGTGGAGCAGAAACGGCAAATGTTTCAAATGGCGGAAGCAAAGCAAAAAATCGCGACGGAATGGGCCGAAGTTCAAAATGCGAAACAATCACTCTTTGATATTGTGAAGCCCGATGCGTTCGTTAAATACGAACAAAATATTCGACAAGCAGCAGGTTAGTTTAAGAGATTTGTCATTATTATATAATATGAATAGGTATACGTACATAAAAAAAGATAGTGCAAAAGCACTACAGTACACATTAGGTAATGTCGGGGGCGGGCGGGACGAAATAGTTTTTGCGCAGTTGCTTGAATCGTAATTACGTAATTAATACGTAATTTCATTTGAAATTTTATTTAGAGAATTAGTTTAGATAATTTAACACTTGATAATTAGATCTAAATAGATATTTGATCTGAATTTATACAAAATAGCAGTTTGGTAAAGTTACAGTACAGGGGCTCGCACATTTATTTTCTATAAAATCATGCCTTTTTACACTTTTTTTCTATGTCTTTTTTTGAATTTTCACGAGCTCCTAGGGCTTATGGTGGACAAATTTTAAAAATAAGATGGTTATAAAGTCAAGTCAGTTTTATAAAGTGCATTAAGGTCAAGTCAGTTTTTTAGATCTTGACCTTATAACCAACCCCCCTGTAGTTCAAATGTAATTCATGGTACACGAAGATTTGTTATAAGGTCTGAGATTTGGACCGCTCTTAGGTCTATGGGTCGTTTTTCAGCCCGAACCAAGAATGGCTATTTTTGAAACGATCATTGCGGGAAAATCAAGAAAGGTATTAGCAAACGGTTTTTTGCATGGGATTAGAGAATATTGGGGCTAGTTTTTTTTTTTAATTTTTCGAATCGGAAGCAAAACCGGAAGTACCGGAAAAAAGACCATGGTCTTTTTTGAGACCAAGGTCAAATCATAAGCATATTTTTTTCGGAAAAAAAATCGTTATAACATATGTCTTTTTACGTTTTTTTTGACCTATAAATTTTAGTCAATACCCTTGTCTAAACACCCTTGTCTAAATTTCTCTCTAGCGGCATCAGCTGACGCGAAAGCAATCCGTCGTGAACTTGAGTCAAAAGAGCGCCTTCTTGCTGAGAAGCGTGACGAAATCGACCAGGAAAAGAAGCTGCTGCGAGTTGAGCGTGATGAACTTAACCACCAGAAGAATCATGTGCGGCGAGAAGAGGAATCAATCAAGACGCGTTATGCTGATTTCATTTCGGACACCGCCGAAGGTCGCACGGCCCTCGAAGCAGCCAAACGTATTGAATTACGGGCCAATGATAAAATGAAAGATGCCGATACGGCGGTCAAAAATTTGAAACACGAACGAGACTTACTCCGACAGGTTATTTTCTATCTCCTCAAGCAATCAATTAAAATGTATTACATGAGGATTTGGTTATAAGGTCACAGATCGTGACCGTTATAAGATCATTCACACTAAGGTCAAGTCACTCTTTTCTATAGAAATTCCTTGAAACGAATTTTAGGGAATCATTACATAAAATAATATAGTAATAAAATGATAAGGGGGGTTGGTTATAAGGTCAGCCATTTGTGTGGTTATAAGGTCAAGTCAGGTTTCTTGCACTAAGGTCAAGTCAGCTTTTCAGGTATTAAAGTCAAGTCAGTTTTTTGAGTAGCATGCTTTTTGGGAAAAGATCTTTAAACTCATGTCTTTTTATGTTTTTTTTGGATGAAGACCTCCCCCCCGCTGGCAATTTTTTTTTCTATAGAAATCATGTCTTTTTACATTTTTTTCTATAAAATAATGTATTTTGAGCCTTTTACCAGCACTACGATCATATTTTGAAAAAAAATCAGGTCGGTTATAAGGTCAAGTCAGTTTTTCAAAGTGCATTAAGGTCTAGTCATTTTTTAGAGCTTAACCTTATAATCAACCCCCCTGTAGCCTATCATTGATTGGTCTTTAAACGTGGTTGTGAAAGTTTTTTTAGGGGCGCGCAGCAATGAAAAGCATGCAGCAAAACGCTTTCCAGCCAAATTTGCCAATTGATACAAATTTAAATATGACTTGTGAATCGATTAACGAATCCTTCAATCCTATTCTGATGGACGACCCATTTCAAAAAATTCAAATTTGAATTTCCATTTGGAAAATCCTGAACTCTTCGTGCCCTTGCAATTTCACTGAACTCATTTTCTATAATTTTTGTTTTGTATTTTATTTATTTTTTTAATTGTTTATTTATTTTGGTTAAATAAATTAGTTTATCTTTTGTAAAAAAATATTGTTTTATAGTGCGTGGGCTGATTTGTGTCCAAAAATGTCCGTTTTTGCCTCTTAATGTCTTTAAAAACGCTAAATTCGCAAAAAAAAAACGTTATTCGGCATAGCCTAAAAAAAAGATTCAGAAACTATTCGTATTTGCTTTACAGTAGAATACAGTCCTTACTCCTTTTTGGACGTTTTTTTTGGACGGCCTTTTTGTGACGATGCCCCTTTTTCGGACGCTATTTTCGAGAATCGAAAACGTCCCAAAAAAGGATTAAGGGCTGTATTAGATTTNATTTTTTTGCGAGTATTGAGTCGAATCCACTAGAATCGCCAGAGAACAAGATTCGAACGATCTGATTGGGTACAACACTACCTGACACGCGACGAAAGATTCTCCACAACTAACGAGTGCTTCGTACGGTATGGACGGTCGCCTCCACGCTAAATTACCTTTTATAACAAAACACAAATCACGCTTTTTTAGCTGGACAGAACAGACAGTACCAGTTTGAAGTGGTATAAAGTACCAACTGAATAACATCTAGAAGTTTTAGCTAAAAAGACCACAAGACCTTAAATCCATTTTTCAAATACGTTAAGACCTTAATTAAACCATATGAAAACTATAGACTTTACTGACTTGACCTTATAACCAACCTGAAACTTTTTTGCTGGGAAAAGTTCAAAAAGACATGATTTTATAGAAAGAAAGTGTAGAAATCATAAAGGTATGATTTCTGTATAAAAAAAATGTGCCAGCGGGTCTTCATGAAAAAAAAACGTAAAAAGACATGAGTTCAAAGATTTTTTCCCAAAAAGCATGCTACTCAAAAAACTGACTTGACTTTAGTGCAAAAAAACTGACTTGACCTTATAACGGCACAAATGGCTGACCTTATAACCAACCCCCAGTAAGTTTAACACGGGGATTATTTTAGCCCTTATTAAGTTTGTACGTTATACCAATCCAGACGGTGCCTTTGATCCATTACTTCAAGCCCGAAAAAACGAACAGCATTTTGGTTACAATATGTTTGGGGGAGATTATAAGTATATTTATGTTTAACTCCTTAGGGCAAGTGCCTTTTAAAAATTCATGAGAAAAATTGGCCATTTTATTTAAATATTTTAGCAAATGCGCAATCAAATCTTCCCCTCGGAGTTAACAGTTTCAAGGGTCCTAAACTAAATGGTGGGGGGGGGGTTCTTGAGCATACTCTCGGTGGTGAGCGACCACCCCCAGATCCTGCACGGCCACCAGATCGAGAACGGTGGCGACGGCGCGATGGTGAAACTTCCTTCGAAAACGAGCGATAACGAACACGCCCAGTGCGTGAAAAATCGCGATATTTATCCCGGCAGCCCTAATAAAATATTAGTTTAAAGTATATTGTACGGCGCGCCGGCGGTAGCTGAAAAATGGCAATGTTTCATTTTAGGAAATGGCCCGATAAAAAAATGTCGATTGCGAAGTTAATGAAACCATGAAGTAGAAAAAAAACAAAATGTTACAGCAGTTAAGCATTTAAGGAACAATAAAAAAGGAGTGGGGTGCTTTCACGACCATTTGTGGTCGCGAATTGTTGTTCAAAATATGGTCTTTCACCAAATGGTCGCGAAATGGTGTTTTGGGTGAGGTTTCGCGACCACTGTTTTTAGGTACATGCGGGCTTGGTTATAAGGTCAAGGTCAAAAACTGACTTGACCTTAAATGCATTTTTGAAAACTGACTTGACCTTATAACCAACCCCATTTTTTTTTACATTTTTGCTGATTTTTTCCCAAAAAAATATATTCATATGAAGACCATTTTTTACTTATTTTATGTTCTACCATTTTTCTAAGGTTCAGTCTCATGAAAATCGGCTGCGCGTTTCTAGTATACCGTGTCGGCATATTTTAAAATGATATGGGCCAATAGGAGCACCCCATTGCAAGAAAAAAGAAGAAAATTGCTCTATTCTAGAAACGCTCAGCCGATTTTCATGAGGCTAAACCTGTAGATATTTGGTTCATGGGGTGACGGACTGTAAAAAGACTTGCGGCGACGTACCTTGGACATTTCAACAGTTATTCGTTCTCCACACACTCTAATGCCATTGAGATCCTTGCACGCATCTTCGGCATCTCGCCTATCCTCGAATTCGACGAAACCTAATTTTTATCACAGTTATAAAAAATATATTTCTATAAATTCACAAAAATAAGTTTGCCGATATAAAAAAGACCAGACGTAAATATGTGTTTAAGGGTTAAGAGCACAAATTTGAATACGAACTCACCAAAACCGTTCTTCAGGTCAACATCCAAAAGTTTTCCATATTTTCGGAAGGGATCACGAATGTCGTCACTGCGAGTTCGACGGGACAAGTTTCCAACAAACACCGAATAACCGTACTTTGGCATTCTAGTGGTAAATTATATTTAGCTATTGCCAATAGCCTATTGGGCTAAATTGAAAAAGATAAGCAAATGTCACTTTTTTTAGGTCACCGCCTTTTTATGTGGTTAGGCTCCGTGTGTTCAAAATATAGCCAAACGTTTTTTTACATGATTCAGACAAGAGTTACAAGGTTTTACCCAGTGTTTTTGTTTTTTCGATTTCAAACCGCAAGTACCGATACTATCCGACCAGATTTATAGACTATAACTCTTATCGGATATTATCGGTACTTGCGGTTTGAAATCGAAAAAAACAAAAACAATGGGTAAAAACTTGCAACTCTTGTCTGATTATGTAAAAAAACGCTCAAGCCAAGGCTATATCTCGAACACACGGAGCACACCTATAAATTTTAGTGCAATACACTCCGAGTTTTATTCGCCACAAAATTAATAAATTGACGGCGAGTTGTCTCTATACACTGATAAAATATCGAAGGACTGTGATCTAATGAAAAAATATTGCCGGGTTAGGCATTCAGCACAACTTCCAAATATCAACGGTTTTCAGCATTATACCGGCTGTTTCTGGTATTTCTCATTTGAAATCGAAAAAAAATGATGGTTATTAAATTTTGACCCTTGTCTTCATGATATAAGAAAACCGTTTCTCCATAACTCAAATCCGCAGAAAAAAGGGGGTGACCTCAAAAAAGTGACCAAATCTATTTGTACAATTTATCCGTGGCAGTGAACTTGCAATTTAATTGAACTAAGAAAGAGTAATTAGACGTTTTTCTTTTTGGACCGAGTTGAAAATGAACCGAACTTTGGTTCCTTTTCAAGTCGGTCTAAAAAGAGACATTTTTATGATGGCAACCAAATGCTCTAACACTTGAAAATCATTTGACTTTCCATCAAACATTCGGTTTTCATTTTGCCTTATCAAATATTTTCGTGACCGACGTCGGTATCCAATCACCGGCTCCGTCCGAAACAAAACACACACCGCGCTCAATATACAAAGTAAGCTTTCCGAGCGTGTACAAATCTTTGCCCAAGTGTTGCTTTAATTTCGGCATAAAAATAATGTTGCGTTGCTGTGCCCGTCTATCCACTAGATCTTTAAATGTTTCGGGTGGGCCCTCGAGGGATTCAATATGGGGCCGATTTCGGGGTATGTCCTCGGGCATATCAGTAGATTGGGCATGAGCGCCACCGGGCGGCGAAGAGTCCATTGCTTCGTCTTCATCTGAATTCTGCGCCATTCGGATTGTAGGCGGCGGAGGTGGCGGTGGCAGGAATGGGGCTTCGGCAGGCATCCTCAGTTGCCGCTCACTGCACACATTGTTTATAAACTGTAACGCCGCCGAGAGACGATCGCGCACTATTGAAGAAGTGCGCACTTCAACCACAAAGTAACCATACCATGCCCGGTACCACGAGGCCACGTCACTTAGCGAGCACTTAAATTACGTACGTAAATCAAGAGTTCAGAATAAGTTCTGAAAAAGTCTCAATAATTTTTCCCTAGAATTAATAGAACCTAGTAACCAGAGGTCGGCACATTCGATATTTTTGATACCTGACCTCACCCGGAAACCTCGGGTTTTCGAGTCGGGTCAGTGACCCGAGCTGAATTGGAGGTCGGATACCGGCTCGGTTCTGAGACCCGGCTGAAAACTCGGGTCTAGCAAAATGGCTATCCGAGTGCCGACCTCTGCTAGAAACCTCCAGAAAAACTCCTGCCATAGGCCATACGACATTGAACTAAAGTTTTATCATAAAACAAAAAATATATAAAATTTATGATTCAGAAAGAGCTAATGGGTTCCTCAAAATAGTTTTAGGATACATGGATAAAATTGCGCATCATAATCGACAATTTGCAGACTTCCGAAAATATCTTCAATCGTATTGCCTTAGATTTTTATGGTTCTTTAGCGTACTTATAATATTGCCAAATATCCCTAATTTACCTATATACTAGGGTGCCCACGGTCAGCGACTTTGAGAGTACCAGAAACAATATTAAAAATCCAAAAAGTGCATTTTGTTGCTTTTGGAAAAAAAATTAAAAAAAAAGTTCGAAGTTTATTGATTGATCAAAAAGAGATCAAGCAACAGCAAAAATGTTTCAACCCAAATTTCTATCTTGCATGTATTATAAGATAGAAATTTGGGTTGAAACATTTTTGCTTTTGCTCGATCTCTTTTTGATCAATCAAAAAACTTCGAATTTTTTTTTTCAAAATTTTTTTCTCAAAAGCAACAAAACGCACGTTTCAGATTTTCAATATTGTTTCTGGTACTCTCAATTACTTTAGTAATTTACAAACTATGTGCCGAACGGTTAAAAGTGTGGGCGTATTACATACCGTGGGCGAGTTGAGCCAAGCCTTTAAAACGGCAATCCACTTGGGGAAGAAGAACTCGTCAAAAATTTTCATGATTGCGTGGCTGGGCACATAATCGACCCAATTCTGTACGTATTGGATATGCTTCCCGTTGACCGTTTCGACATTGATGATCATTCGATTGGTGTGCGTTTCAAGCTTTGGGTAAATGTTTTGCATCATGAACTGGTCCCACTCGGCCGGCGACCAGACCGGCTTCCAGGGCTTTAGAATCGGCAGGGCGGAATTATCAGTCGGACTCCACTGCTTCAGACACTGCTTCAATTGGAAACGGATTTGACTTATCATCTGAAAAATAATGTTTAAGGCACCTCTTTTTAGGTCTTCATCCAAAAAAAGTGTCAAGTCCCCAAAAGGTGTCAAATTAAAAATTGTTTCAAAGGGGTCATATGATCCCTCAAACGAAAGCCTCGGTCTAGCTGAATTCGAATATGGTATGAAAATATTCAATTGGAAACGGATTTGGCTTATTATCTGAAAAATAATGTTTAAAGCACCTCTTTTTAGGTCTTCATCCAAAAAAGTGTCAAAAGACGGGATTTTATAGATTTTTTTTCTTCCAAAAGACATAACTGCAATATAACAGCGCAGGGGAATAAACAAACTGTAACTTAACTGCGCAGTGCGTAGGCAGGAACAAGCCTACACAGTTATCTTGCACCCAGTTGGTAGAAATGTAATATAACGTCATTTTGCCACCTACGCCCTGCGCAGTTATATTGCTATTTTTTTCGAAAATAATTTCGCAAGGTAACTGCGCAAGTGGTGTACCCTGTATATACTATTCGGTTTAGTTCTACCTGGTTCATATTCGCCTTTCCGATAATGGGCAGCCAGGGTAACAGCCATGCATCGATGCGAACCGTTTCATTATACGGATCCCAACTGTTAACCGCGTTGTTAACTTTGGGGATAATTAATTGTGACATGAGATTGTCCCAAATGGTCGAGGTGACCTCTGAGCGCCACGTGGCGACGAATTCGAGAATTTTTTCCGGTTGACGCGGTTCCCACCGGACGATTGCGGTTCGAACTTGGGGTAGCCAACAGTGCCAGAGTATCATTTGGTAGTATTCGGGTAATAAGTGGCGCCACTTTACCACATCCTCAAAAACACACGTTGGATCGTTAAGTGGACGCCAATTGGATAAATGACGGGTTAACAGTGGAATAACGACTCTTTCCGTCAAGTCGGCGTCAATTCTTAAGGAAACAGGTTAACATTTTAGTGTACATGAACCGGTAAAAGTTATCAATGGGTCTTGAAGTAGTACCGGGGATTTGGTTATAAGGTCTCGAGGAAAAATAAGACCTTAAAGACTAAAAAATGTCTCAGACCTTATATTCAACCCCCGTAATTTTCTTAATGAAAACTAAGAGAGACTTAACCAGAGGTCGGCCTTTGGATTTTTTTCTTGTCCAACTCGATTCAATTCCGCGGGTAAAAACCCGAATTTTTCACGTTTTTTGTCCAAGTTTTACCCTTTTTTGTCCGAGTTTTACCCATTTTTTACCCTAACTTTTACCCGTAACCCGAGTTAAACCCGTTTTTTAACGGTTGTCCAACCCTGATAAATTTTTACCCGAGTTTTACCGGACTTTTTAACGCTGAAAATCATTATCCAACCCGCGGGTCGGAAATTCGGGTCGGAATCCAAGTGCCGAGATCTGGCCTTAACCGGGTTAAGTTAACCCTAGACCGACCGATATTATCAAATTTAGAACGTTTGATAATATAACCTTAACGGCCAGACCTTATACGTTATAACTATATCCCCGTGAACCTTAAAAGCTTACTTACTGGAATTCTTTCCATTGAATCTTATAGTCGGCCTGTAAAGTCGCAATAGCATTGGCTGCATTGGTCAATGTGTTCATTTCCGAATCCAAAATATCTAGAACATTCTTGAGAGCACGAATTTCCTCCGTGTCCTTTTCAATTTGTTCATCATTTCGCTTCTGAAATTTTGGCGTAGTTAGTTGGGAAAAATGGAAAATCAAAAAGCGAAAAAAATATACATGTATCATTTTTATACATTTTAACTCCCACTGATCGGTTTGTAAGTGGAGTCATCAAAAAATATTTTGTTGATAAATTTGGCGCAGCCTCATTTGGTCCAAAACAGAAAAGGTCAAAACCGTGAAAACGTCGAAATGTTTTTTCAAATCTTGCGCGGACAACAGTCCAATTTTAATTTTGTGCTTCATGGTTAAGCATATGAACCTACGCGTTTACTTTGACAAAAAAAAAACCCTAAAATTTTCCTTATCTATCATTGAATAAATCATGCCTTAATACGCCACTTGTGCATTTAAAACTTCGAAAATAACAGTGAGTGTCAAAAATAATTTGTTAAAATAAACGCACAGGTGGGGTACAATTAAAAAAAACTTACTTTTTCAAACGTCATGTTATACCTGTAATCATCTCGTTCGCGCCTTTCGCGTTCCCGTTTTCGGACATCTTTTTCGGCATGCTCGCATAACTTGTCCAAATTATGTTCTAGTTCTTTGCAACTCCAAACTAAAAGTCCGATTATATGTTTGGTTAGGGAATGTAAATATATTTGTCACGTTATGATATAATCAGACAAGTAGACATCTGAGAATCATGAAAACCAAAAAGCATTCCGGTAGTACCGTTAAAAGCAAATCAAGGGAAAAATCCTGTAATTTATCTCTCGTTTCTACGTTGTGATGCATCTACAGGGGGTCTGGTTATAAGGTCTAGTCGAAAAAACTGACTTGACCTTAATGCACTGTGAAAAAACTGACTTGACCTTATAAGCATCTGAAAAACAATTTCCACAATTGTGGTCTTATTTAAGACCTTCAGGTCTCACTAAAGTGCTGAGAAAAAGTTCAAAAAAAAAAAACGACGTCGTCGTTCCGTGGGATTTTAAATATTTTCTCCCAAAAAGGATGTTTCTCAAAAAAAAACTGACTTGACCTTTTTAAAAGTCACACCTTGTGACCTTATAACCAGACAATACTGTCTTAAAGATATCAAAAACGTTTTTTCTTTAGATCTTCAAAATTTTTTAGAGCTCACTACAGACATTTTCGGGATTTGATTTTTCCAAATTTTTTTTAGTAACATTTTGAGCTCTACAATTTGCCTAAAACAGATTTTTAGTCAGTGGACCCGAGAGGTCCTCAGGCTCTTTTGATACCTTTTAAGGAAGTACCAACTAGACCCCAAATAAGTTACGCCCGTTTTTGAGCCCAAAAACACAGATACAAACAAAAAAAAAGAAACAATCCCACCTAAAAAATACATTCCAGGATTTTATAACATTTCAAAACGCGACATACCTTTATCTATTTCATCCTCTGACTCGGAAGAACTATCCGAGGAGTCGCCCGTCGAGTCCTTTGACGTTTTTCGCGATGGTTTTTGACTGGGCAGTTGTCGGGCGTCGGTTATTACGCGTTGTTCTTTGCCGGTCATATCGATGATTTTCATTTCAGTCGGCGCCTCTTTATCGAATTCGTCTTCCTCGTCGGATTGGGCGACGCCAAAACCCCCGGTGCGGATTAAATCTTCAACCGTTTTATACACATAACGCGGCTTTTGGCTTCGACTAGTTGCGACGCTTGATTTCCATTGGGGCCCTTTTTAAACAGTCAATATTGCATATTTCAACTAAAAATATCTGTCTACATAAACACTTGAGTGTTTTAGGGTAAAACGGTACATTGTGTAGGCGTATGG
The DNA here is from genome assembly GCA_004367875.1 of Oikopleura albicans. Classification (NCBI taxonomy): domain Eukaryota; kingdom Metazoa; phylum Chordata; class Appendicularia; order Copelata; family Oikopleuridae; genus Oikopleura; species Oikopleura albicans. The sequence goes on from SCLG01001440.1 coordinate 16,324, forward strand.
TTAAAGTTGCGTAGGCGATGCCAAGATAATGGAAAATATGGATTACATAACTCGAAAGTATTGCGAAATACGTGTTTTTAATTGTAAAACGCCAATTTAATGGAAAATAGGGATTATGTAACTCGAAAATCAAGATTTTACAAAAATACTTAAGCATGACGTATGTATTACATACTACCGTATGGGGACTCTCTGGCTCTGAGCCTTTGAGCAATTTTCCTATGATTTGAAACGCTATTATTAATAAAGGCTCAGAGCCAGAGAGTCCCCATACGGTATGTAAGTGAAATGACCAATAAGGCGCAAGAATGACACGTTTCCTTTGGCTTCTTTCTTTTTGTGGATTTCTTCGGCTTTCTTTTTGAGCTCCTCGGTCGGAAAGTGAATGAGCGACTGTTTTGTACGTTCGGTGCCATGTGAGCCCAAACCAGACCCCTTAACGCGCTGAACGACATCGACGGGGTTAATCATTCCCTGATCAAACTTTCCGAGACCGCCACCCTCCTTATAACCCATTTTTTTCATCATGCGTTCGGCAAAGCCACCCTTGGCAAATTTTCCAAAGTTTTTGTCCTGCTTTTCTTTCTTGCCAAGAAGGGTCGTCATCGAGTAGCCACCTTTTGAGGAGGTGATGATGTGGAAGAATTAACACAGTTGTGGAAGTAATTCAGTATACTTATAGATATGTACACCACCGGATATAACGTCTGGTCCAACAGTGAATCAGTCAGGGCAAATTTCTGCACGCAGTTTTACATTAGTTCAGCATCAAAAGTGCGTGCTAAAACTTGCTCTGGGTGATTCACTGTTGGACCAGTCGGTAAAACCGGAATATTACTGTCGCTATACACAAGCCCTTTTCCTTGGCCCGCCATACAATTTAGTACACCACCTGCGCTGTTATCCTGCAACTTTGGCATGGCAAAATCCGCAAAATAATGGAGCGAATGGGGACATCTGTAAGATAACAGCGCAGTGCTTAACACATAAAGATATCTATATGGATTCCTAGAAAATTGACCGAAAAAAATCCGCAAGATAACGGAGGAGCCAACGGGCAAATCTGCAAGATAACGGGTGACAATATAACAGCGCAGGGGGTTACAAGCTCTGAGTTTAATCCATTGTTTAAATAACTTATTCCACATCATGACCCCCGCCTTTTGCGCGAGTTGGTGCGCCTATGACTAGTCGGGATCCTTCCGATGGTGTTTCTGTTTTGGTATCTGGTTTTGGTTCTTCTTTTATAACCTCTTCTTCTTCTTTTTTGAGGTATTCCTTTTCGTACTTGTCATCATTTGGGTCTAAAACCGGCCCGGTCTCATCATCAGAGCTGTTAGCCGCCACCGCTTCTTCTTCGTCTTTGCCTTTTGAACCAGCTTTTGTACCGCCAGAAACAAATGAAACTAAATAATGATTTAAATCATAGATTTGGGAGCAAAAAATGCGTTTTTTCGGCACCGTCTGAATCGGTCTTTTTCGTTTTGGGCGGAAGGGTAATCCGCCGAATTTTTTCCACTTCTGACCAATTACACTGCTCAAAAGGAGAAAAATTTCGGCTGATTACTCCTTCGCCCAAAATAAAAAAAAGACTAATTCAGGCGGTGCCTTTTTGACACACCTCCTTGAACCATCATTGATGGTCCATCAACCTTTCATTAAAATGTGACAAATCAGTTCAAGAACAGCTACGGAAATTTAACAACGCGCGTATAGCTTTTCAATACACTTGGGTCATATTAACTCGCAGGGGGAAGTGCGTGTAAATAGACACACAACTTGTTTTTTCGTCGATTTAAGCCATATGGAGGCCCCGTAGGGCAAAATGGGTATTGGTGACCCCCC
>SCLG01001441.1:0-10029 GCA_004367875.1 Oikopleura albicans
TGGACAAAAGATATGGGCAATTGGTTGCTAAGCGTTTTTTATAGAAAGATATGACCGCATACGATTTTTACACAAATAAAATTTTATGGTAATTTTGGCTTTGAACCTTTGGTTTTTTTTGTATTTTTTTTTAATATTCTGAAGCATAAACCTGCCTAACACAGATTGTGATTTTCGGCATATATTGTGTAATAAAATTGAAATAAAAAATACAGAAAATGGTGTTAATCTGGTGTTTAATCTCATAAACTGTTAATCAAAGTGTTAGTCAAAGTGTTAATGAAAGTGTTAATGAAAATGTTAATGAAAATGTTAATGAAAGTGTTAATGAAAGTGTTAATTAAAGTGTTTATTAAAGTGTTGATCAAAGTGTTAATTAAATTGTGAATTAATGTGTTAATCAATATGTTAATCAAAGTGTTAATCAAAGTGTTAATCAAAGTGTTAATCAAGGTGTTAAGAAAAGTGTGAATCAAAGTGTTAAACTAAATGTTAATAAAAGTGTTACCAAAGTGTTAATCCTAATGTTAATCAAAGTGTTAATCAAGGTGTTAAGAAAAGTGTTAAACTAAATGTTAATAAAAGTGTTACCAAAGTGTTAATCCTTATGTTAAGCTAAGTGTTTATCAAGGTGTTAATCAAAGTATCAATCAAATAATATCAGACAAAATACAAATTATTTTGAAAAAAACCTTTTTTGACTTTATTTGAAAATTTTTAGCGTAATAGATTCCAGTGTTCACTCATTCTCTTCAATATTAAATATTCAAGATTTTTGCTGTTAAAAACTCGTTTTTACTTCATTACATAATAGATACGTTAATAACTACGTTTTATAGTACGTGCTTTAGTACGTCAACTGTGTTATTACCGCATTTTCGACATTTAACATTTTCGATTTAATGATATTTTTTTCGCTACGTTAACGTTTTCTGTTAAACCGACTAATAAAACGTGAACCATAACGAACAACGTTTAAGTTAGCTCAAAATTATAAAATTACATCATGTTGTAAAAAATCAGTAATAATTTACAATACTTCGCGGGCGTTTAACACTTGTTTGCGTTTCGTGACGACTTGTTATTGTGTTTAAAAAGTAATTTGTTTTAAAGAGAAATAACAATAATAATTAACATAATGTTAATTCATTTCTGATTTTTAAACATGAAATCAAATTTCTTCATGATTTCGAGTAGTTTTTATTGTATAAAACAATGAAACTTTTCATTTTTTTGCACAAAAGATAGAATTTTGTGAAACTCAGATATAGTTGGTGTGGTAACGAAGTGACACTTTCGTTTCCGATTTTTTGTCAATTGTCATTTCGTTCCAAACTGTCACTTCGCCCATTTTTGGCCTATTTTAAACCAATTTTTGCCCAAAAAAAAAACTCCGAAAAGTGTCACTTCGTTCTAGACTGTCACTTTGTTACCTGTCAACTGGTTACCACACCAACTGTATGAATCATACAATATGATGCAGACTGATGCAGTTTGATGCCTCAGAATAAGAGAATAAAAAAGAAGAGGTGTCGAGAAAAAAAGGTGCCTTTTCCCTCAACTTCGACCTATGACGTCATAATTGTTTAAAATGGTCCGATACTTATGTATCTCTTTAGCCCCAAAACGTGTCTCCTCGTTCAAATTGTTTTTTTCCCTAACGTATTTTACACATCAAACTGCATCATATATGTGAGTTTCAGAAAATAAACTCTGAAAACTCTTCCGTGCAAAAAACTCTGAAACGTGTCAATGCCCAAACGTGTTTTTAGTAGATTTTTTCAGTTTTCAGACACGGTTTGCAGTTAAACGTTTGCTAACTCAATAGTGGCCGTGCATCAGGAAACTGATTTGATGGCGTAGTTGAGTAAACATACAATAATAGGATGGATAGGCCCGTTTGGGCGCGTGACGTTGGACGCGGCGCGCGTCATATGAAAAAAAGAGCCTACAGCCAGGGCTCGGCAACAGCTAGCTGGCCTTTCCAGTTCAAGTGAACTGCCCTTTTCTGTTTGATTTTTGATGTTTAATTATTATGCTTGAGCTTGACAGCACAGCCGAGCGCAGCTCGATTTTTTTTCAAGTCCGAGAACACAAACCAGCACAGCCGAGCTCAGTTCATTTTATGTTTGATATTGAGAGCACAGCCGAGCGCAGCTCGATTTTTTTTTTGAGCCCGAGAGGACAGCCCAGCACAGCTCTTTTTTTCTGACTTTACCGATCCCTGCCTCAAGCTGCAAGTGGAATTTTTAACATCGAATAGTCCTTACTTGAAAAAAACTCCTGAAAATGGTTCTCTATTAATTTACTCGAAAATCAATTTTTGTTTTGTTAAAATTGAAACCAAAAATTGCGAAATACAACTCTTTCTATACTTCATATATTTTGCTTCATATGTTTAAGTATTAATTTTCCAGATCCAATTTAACCAAAATGAAAAGAGAAAAAAAGGGAGCATGGAAGGTTAAGTTCGAACTCATCTCAAGAGAGCAACTTCTATTGGAAGTTAATCGATAAACTGGTACATTTGGGGAAATTGAATAAAAACTGAAATAAAAAACCTTTGATTTCTGGTATATCGAGAGTGGTGATGCCACAATAATGCTAAACCAGAACGAGTTCTTACTTCACGTCAGCTATAGTTCCGACACAAGGTACAAGATAGGGTGTCCCTAACTTTTTTCGAGGGTCTCCAAATCAAAAACAATAAGTACCACATGTTAGAGAATAATAGGCTGATGAACAATCTCATAACGGGACCCTCGAATCTTAACCCCTAAGGCCCGATTTCGAGAATTTTCGGCATTTTTTTGATATAAAATGCAATTTTCTAGAATACTAAGAAAATTTTGAATCAAATTTTTTTTCGGAAAAAGTTCCAAAAAAAAAACTACAAATTGTATATTCTGTTTTTTCGTATAGTTTATGGTATTCCTGTACGGAAAAGCTTAGGACACCCTAGTACAAAACCATTATAAAACACAATATGATATTTTAATTAACTTTCTTTATTTTTTTAGAGTGATTTACAACGAAATCGGAGCGCACGCATCTGTACAGCAGAATAATGTTCATAATTAGAACCAAAAGTGAACCCAAAATTGCAATATATAATAATGGAGATTCGTCTAATCGTCTCCAAGAAATGGGGATAATGGAGGCACATACGATTATGCGAAATATGATGATAGATATAATGTTAATGACAGAATTCATGTAATAAAGTGAACCGGTGGTTCTTTTTGTGAATTTAAGCAATGTCCTCAAGTGTAAGCTGAAGTAGTTTTTTTTTAGATTTCTCAAAAAAGGGGAATCAATCACACTTTCATTTAACTTCTAATGGTTTTACAGAGTCTTATATTGAAAACTTAATGGCGTTTCGCGGGCTTACACACCTTAGCCTATAGCATGCACCAAAATATTCTTTAAATTAAAGATATATATTATACGGTATAATTTATACCAGTACGTATGACAAAAACAGAAAGTGGCTTATAGTTTTGAGATACTGTTTCATCAGTTTCATTAGTTTTATGCACATCGGGTGCGCAGTTATCAGACGTCCAGTTATCGGGCGGGTTGGCCCGCTCGTGCGGTTATCGAGCAGGTCTGTCATTAATTTATAAAAATTTGGTTTTGTGCAATTCCCCGCTCTTTTACCGTCAATACCGTATCGACCATAAACAACTAACTGATGGTATTGGTATGTTAAAAGTTAACCCCTGATGTTTCTAGAATCTACCACGTAACACTGTCCTATATACTACAACCAACGATTTCTCATTTTCATTTAGTCTAAAAATGTAGAAAAACACCCCCTCATATACATTAGGTACGCCGCTATCTTTGAAAACCAAATTGAAGAAAGTGTGATCACATGTGAGAGAATTGAAAATTGAAAAATAGCGGACTTAACTGAAAGTGAAAGATAACGGGACGAACGGGGAAAATTGAAAGATGTTGGGGTGAAACATAACGGCGCACCAGGGGTATAATATGAATTATATTACAGTCCATGCGCCCACAACGCGACACTTTCACTTGGTCAAAACCTGTCGCGTTGTGTGCTGTCGCGTTGTGCGCGCATGGACTGTATATGCTATTGCTTCTAAAAGTGTTCCGTTTTAGTGGGATCGAAAATGGTTGCGTTAACGCGTATGGTGTATGGCCCGAAATTTTCAATCTTAACTAAGCACCGCACCGTTTTTTCCGGTCAATAGGTCTACTACAGTGTAGACGTCTTACTTTTTCGTGATATGATCGGTTCATGGTTTTCGGATTATTTGAAAAAAAAACTACCTAATGCTGTTAATTTCCATTGATTCTGCAAACATTGACATGCCAATTAAAGTTCCGTAAACCATAGATGGTATAAGGCACACAACCGCAATTGAATGATGAAGGGCGATTTCAATAATTGCGACCATTGTCGGCCCGGTCGAAGCATTCCTTAAAAATATTTCAGAATTTTAAGGCAGCGGTAATTTTCGAGAAAACGTTTTACGGGGAAATTCAACCACAAAACCCTTCATATTTTCTTCGAAAAACTTTTTCCAGAAAGCAGACGGTGCTGAATAAAAACTTACAGATTTTGTTGCTTATCATTGACAAAAACATCCATAAAATCATATAAGAAATATCCAGACGTCATAAGTAAAANTTTCAATCTTAACTAAGCACCGCACCGTTTTTTCCGGTCAATAGGTCTACTACAGTGTAGACGTCTTACTTTTTCGTGATATGATCGGTTCATGGTTTTCGGATTATTTGAAAAAAAAACTACCTAATGCTGTTAATTTCCATTGATTCTGCAAACATTGACATGCCAATTAAAGTTCCGTAAACCATAGATGGTATAAGGCACACAACCGCAATTGAATGATGAAGGGCGATTTCAATAATTGCGACCATGGTCGGCCCGGTCGAAGCATTCCTTAAAAATATTTCAGATATTTTTAACTACAAAACCCTTTACATTTTCTTCGAAAAACTTTTTCCTGAAAGCAGACGGTGCTGACGGGTGATGCCGTATGATTCAAATAAAAACTTACAGATTTTGTTGCTTATCATTGACAAAAACATCCATAAAATCATATAAGAAATATCCAGACGTCATAAGTAAAAGATGCAGAGCAGCATTTGATTGGGCATTGACAGGATCGGTTAATAGGTCGGTGGTGAGAAAAACATATACTAAATTTGAAAATTTAGTGCATTTAGTCTCTACGGAGTGGGACAGTTATTCGGCACGCTGTCCGGGTAAAACCCTTTTTGTTAATCTGGTTGATTTTTCAGCAAATATTAATTGATATTGCCCGGAGTGACAGTGCCCGATAACATTATTATATCTTGGTTTTGTACATTAATAGCTCGTATTGCAAATTATTTTCGAGTTACGTTATTCCTATTTTCCATTATCTTATTTTAAAAAATGTATTTCGCAATATTTTCGAGTTTCGTAATCCCTATTTTCCATTATTTTGTCGTCGCCTACGTAATTTAAACCATACGCCTACACAATGTACCGTTATCTTGGTAATATGACCCTATTTTCCGTTATCTTTATTCAATTTAGCCCCACTCTTTCCCAAGATAAAGGTGCATCTGGTTATAAAAATTCAAAAGTTAACACCAGGGAGTCGTATAAAGTTCACAAAGTTCATGAAATTTTTAAACAATTTAGAGTTTTTTTTTATTATACTTCGAAATTCCGTTAGATTGGAAATTCCAATTTGGAATATGAATGATATATTTTACTTACTGGTTCCTGTGCCACTTAGGATTGCATGCAGCAGCGACGTAGCAACGTTGACGAATTTGTTTTTATTCTTCGGGTCAACTTCATTCGGAACTCTGTGAGAGATTTGGTCTCTAGCAACCGCAAAAAACGTGAACCAGCAAGAAATCAGAACAGCATTTATCATCTAGAAAATTCTATATCACAAACAGTTACTAGTTTTGGCCATGAACGTTCGCCGTACGTTCATGCAAATTTCCCACGGAAAAAATTGACGTTTTATTGAAGTCCTGCGCTGTTATTTTTCAACTTTCGCATGACAATAAGCCGCAAAAAAGGGAGCAAACGGGGAAATATGCACGATAACAGCGCAGGTTTTTCTAGCAGAAAAGGTTTTTTCGAATTAAATATGCTACCATACACCAGGTGCGCCGTTATCTTACAAAAAAACTGTAACTTAACGGCGCAGTGCGTAAGCGATTTTNTTTGTTTTTATTCTTCGGGTCAACTTCATTCGGAACTCTGTGAGAGATTTGGTCTCTAGCAACCGCAAAAAACGTGAACCAGCAAGAAATCAGAACAGCATTTATCATCTAGAAAATTCTATATTACAAAGACTTACTAGTTTTGGCCATGAAAATTCGCCGTACGTTCTTGTAAATTTCCCACGGAAAAAAAATCGACGTTTTATTGAAACTCACGCGCTGTTATCTTCCAACTTTCGTATGACAATATGCCGCAAAAAAAGGAGCAAACCGAAAAATATGAACGATAACAGCGAAGGTTTTGCCCATAGAGAGCATTTCTAGCCGAAAAGGTTTTTTTCGAATTAAATATGCTATCATACACTAGGTGCGCCGTTATGTTACAAAACAAAATGAAAACTGTAACATAACGGCGCGGTGCGTAGACGATTTTGCTGAAAAACGCGAAAAAAAAAATTATAAATTGCAACATAACGAATCCTACGGGAAAAATATTGCGCAACACGTGTTTTTTTGTACAAATTGTAACATAACGGAAAATTGTAATATAACGGTGTAGTGCGTGGGCAATAATGACGGAAATTATTTTGCAAAAAAAAACGTATAACATAACGGGACGAACGGGAAAAATTGTAACATAACGGGTTGTAACATAACGGCGCACCTGGTGTATATTAAACCTGTAACACGCAAATCTTTTGAAAGTTTACCAATATGATACTGGCAATATATACTTATTAAATCAAACTGCTATAATAAGAACTTAATAATATCTTCTTGTATATCCTTAATTTTAACCTTTAAGAAGTCGATGAAGCACTTTTGCAATCGTCACCAAAGGTTTCTCAGGTAAAATAACTATTTATGTACATATATTGGCTATGTATGTATATATATTGGACCCTGTCCAAAAACCTGTTTTCCTCTCCTTCAATGGGTACTTTATTTTTTCAAAATTTTGTTTGAACTTGATAACTAGGCCTCTCCTAAAACAAAAAGCCTTTTGACAAAGGTCCTATCATGTTTAATTTTTCCACTCTATTTTTTAAGACGTAGGTGAAATGTTTTGACTTAATAGAAAAGACAATAAATTTATCAACAATAATAATTAGACTCTATTTTACTTCGTAGTAAAATAGAAATCTAATCTACTATTGTCGTACGTTTTTTCACTCGTCAAAAAGTTGAAGATTTAAAAGATAAAATGGGCTTTGTCTGAGTGTCTAAGACAATTCTGTAATTTTGATTTCCTGTCTGATTGATGGTTTCATTTTAGGTGAACTTGGCCACTGGCCAGACAATGTGATTTCAGACTTCTGCCTGTAATTTTTTTTTTTTTAAACTGGTAAAAATGCTATGAAACGTATACAGAGAGAGCGCCAAGTAAAGGTTCGCGAAGTAAGGGTAGGTAAATGACGAGTAAAGGTAGTATTTTTTGCAATTCAAATATATCCGTAATGTAAATAATAAAATTAATGTCACCCGCATTTATAAGATAAAAGTGTTAAAAGTGACAACGCCAAGTAAGGGTATGTTTCGAAAAAGCCAAACTCACCCTTAATTGGCGCTCTACCTGTAATCAGGGCTCGGCACAATTGGCTCGCTTTGGCTCGGTTCGGCTCGAGCCAACAAAAATTTCATGGTAGCGAGCCGAGCCAAGCTAGGGATCTTTTGAGCAACAGCGAGCCGAGTCTATCCAAACCAGAAAATTTTTGAGCTAGAGCGAGCCGAGCCGAGCCAAAGAATTTTTAGCTAAAGCGAGCCAAGTCGAGCCAAGCCAAATTGCTTTTTCGAGCTAGAGCTAGCCGAAATGGTATACAATGGTAAAAACCAGTATTGGGAAAGTTGGCTAACACTACAAAGTTCCTTAACGGCCAACGCTCGAATTTTTCCCAACGTCCAAAGCTCCCAACACGTTCGGAATAAAATTTAACCAACGACCAACGCGTTGGGTGGGCCTTGGTCGTTGGCCAACGCACCGAAACGCCTAGCAATTCCAACACTGATGTTTAACCGACAACTGGAAAACTATTCAAAACACGAAAGAGAACATGTCGAAGGGGTCTTGCTTTTACACAACATATATACAGTATAAAATTGCGTTGAGCGTTGGAAAAATTTAAGCGTTGGCCAATTTTTCCCAACGCTCCAAACGCGTTGGGAAAAAATTTGCCCAACGCAAAACGCTTCCAACACAGATAATAACTGACTTTAGATAATTTTTTAGACAATCATGACCATATTTTACAATTAAATAATTAAAATAGTTAAGATAATATAACATACCAGTAATATAATTTATGCCAGCAAAAAATATGATATCTAATCGATATTATCTATATCTAAAAAAAATAATAATCTTTACAATTTTTTCTCTACTTGTTGCTTATGATAACTTGAGTAAACGGGGTTTGTCTGTCTTTTTGTTTATTAAAATCTAGAAGCCCTTCATTTTTTAATAATATCTGGATATTTAAATTTTGAAAATGTGAAAGCTCTACAGTGTAGACTCTACACCACGTACTTGAGTAACTTAACACTAATTAAGTTAGCAATATTCTAGTATTAACTTAAAGTTAACAAAATGTTTGATTATTTGTGAGAAAAATTGTCTAAATTCTAGTAGGTTTTGTCTTTCACCACTTCCGCCCACACACTACTCAACTAAGTTAACAGTTTTCAAGTAAGTTAAAGTTTTTTTCACTTTTTGTTAACTTATGTAACTTTTAGTGCACGGGAGCCAGTGCGGTTGTTCGTTTTGTTTAACACAATTATTAATAGTAAATTAATAATTGATAAATTAAATTTATTACCGCGGATCATTTTCCAAGTCATATTCCGCAATTTGGAATATTTTGAACCAAGTGTCAGCTAATATTTCGTGTTCCGATCGAACCGACTTATCTAGTTGCCAGTCTTGAGTTTAAGGTCACTTTTTTCTACCTACATTAGATGAGCGATGTATTTCTTGAAATGCGCTCAGGAATTGGCTCAATTAAAAATATTTCCGTCCAAAAGTGATAAAAAAAACGCTACGTTTGGTAGCATCTAGTTTTTTTACAAATAGCGTACCACGTTGGATTAAGCTGGATGTTCGGCCCCGACTTTACTAAATTAATTTTACTCGAGATATCAAAACTCAACTTTACAAACTACACTGAGCGCATCCCTTAAGGACCTTTTCAGTGGTACGCTTATATCATATACGTTATATTAAGGTTTCACGCTCTTTTTATCAAACGCTTTCTCAAATTTTGTATTCTAATAGGCTTAAAAACTAGAACAGCAAGAAGCGCGTTATCATTCCCCTGTACATACCTCGGATATGTAAATAACACAGTTTCCATATTTCACATTTATTTTTCAAAAAAGTTAAAATTCTGCTTTTTTCCAATAAAATAATTTTAATAATAACATGTATTTTCCAAATTTTTATTATTCATTTTATTGCTTTGGGTTATTCGTTTAACACGATTATTTATTGTATACATCCGAAAAGTGCTTAACACCGCTAATGACGCGAAGGTGAGTTTATTTTTAATTAATTATGTGTTAGAATTTGATAATTTAAAACCAAAAATCACTATAAGATAGTAGGAATAATGAAACATCCGAAATCATGACTTCTACGGTAGAAGTTCTACCACATTATCACTTAAATATGTTTTCCGGTTAATCCACTTGGTGTCCCAATCCGTTAACAGGATACATCATTATCTACACCACCTACCTACGGAACTTAACAAAACTTTTCGAAAAAAAGGTGTCAAGTTCCGTGAATTTTGTTAAGTTCCGTGAATTTTGTTA
>SCLG01001442.1:0-11750 GCA_004367875.1 Oikopleura albicans
ATGTTCTAGACCCCGCAAGTCTACAGCATAATGAATGCACGTCTGTTGATATTCATAGCCCACGACAAAAAACATATCTTTTATTTAGGCACCATAATATTCATTTGAAACACAGTGATTTTTTGTACCCTACCATTCATTGAAAAAAGGGTACTAAAAAGGGTCCGTATTGAAAGTAAGGACTGTACATCATCTTATTCCTTCTCAATGATAATTACCCCAGCTATGACAATTATCCGCGGATAATGTGTAAAATTGCGGGTTACCGAGTGAAAAAAAAAGAGTGAAAAAAAAAGTCCCTTCCATACCCTACCATTGAAAGTTACCCGTGTTTATCCTTGTCCGCGGACAAGGGTAAAAATTTTGCCGACCTCAGGTTGCCGGTTACCAGAGGTAGGGTATTTACCCGAGAGTAATGGGTACAACCGAGGGTTACCCTAGTACAGAGGTAGGCACTTTTGGCCCGGCTCCAGTATGGTCTAATTCGGGTCCATTTGGGTTGGGTTGGGTCCACGTTTTTTACAATTTTTGCCCACCTAGTATAAAAAGTGTCCTCAACTTAAAACGCCTGCAGCCACATGTTTCATGATCCTTTTATATTCGAAAATTTTCAAAACAATTTATGGTGCCTTGAAACAAATTATACCTATATTTTGTTTGGATTTTCTAAATTTGTTAATTTCCCTTATAATTATAAATTTTTACATTCACAGCTGGCCATATTGTAAGATTAAAAAACCGGTAAATAATTATAGCCAAACTTATACCAAAGTATACCAAAAATGATCCTCCAAAAATATTAATCAAATGGACAGGAAAACTAGTCACGTTTTCTTATTTTTGTATTGCGAGACTTTTTGCTGCATTTTATTGTATTATTTTTACAGTGTAGTAAAATAAACTGATATTCCATAATTTTCATTTTGCTAATTACATGGGTAGCGGTATAAGGACTTTCCAGCGATAGTTGTTATCAACCACCTGTTTATCGGCCACATGGAGACCACGGCACCCTCCATCTAGACTTCTGCCTAAAAACTAATAGGAAAGGACTAAATTTTACTTTTATCAAATTTTATAACACCATTTTGTGGTGAAAAGTCGGTCACTAAAGGGGTTATTATCGTAAATGTGACATTTGAAATATCTCATTGGGTTAAAAGTATGTATACTTTTAAAACAAATATTTCATCAACGGTTATACTACTTTAAGCTAATAATACATTATATAGTACCTAACTAAGGGCATTTCTCACGATGTTGATAATCTGCACATTTTAGTTCATCATTTTGACCATTAGGCTTTTTGCAGGCACCATAAATTGAATTTATTTTTCAGGTTAAAGATTTATATTTATTTTCATAGTTATGACAGTAAAACCAAAAAAAAATAATTGTAATGTCGAACTCCCACATCGCGGCCAATGAAAATTATTCGTTATAAATTATAGAGGTCGACACTTTTTGGACCTTAGCCGAATTCATCTACCCGAGATCATGAAACGAATAGGAGACCTTAAGCAAGACCTGAGAAAGGAGAAATCAGTGCAAAAATCATTGGCACTTCAGAACCGGGCCTATTTTAACCCGCGAAAAGCTGAGCAAAAAAAAAAGTGGTGCGTCAAAGCAAAATCGCGCAATTATCATGTGACGTAGTTTTTCATTCAATATGGAAGAAAGGCAACCGATAAACGTGATTTTACCACATACTGTATGGGGTGAATCACGTTTCTTGCTTTTCGAAATTTTGTATTCTAATAAGTAAAAAAACTCGAAAAGCGAGAAGCACGTTATTATAACACATACAGTCTGTGACATACTAAACGAGAAAATGTTTTGCAAAATCGTTTTAAAAAGCCATAGGTGGCCCACACCTAACACAAACATTGTTTTCTTCGTAAAATATATTTTATTATTCAACATGCGTATATAATCTAAAAGCCCTATTCAATCATAGTTACAGAAAATTCCCGCATTGTTTAACCTGTCCAAATGTCTTCATCGGATGCCAATGACGAAAGATTTTTTTCTCTAAACAATTGGGAAAACTTTTTTTTAAATATGTTTTAGCCATTTGACACTTCGTCATAATATCGGAAAAGTTACGTTGATGAACGACTCGATTAGTAATTCCGAAAAATTATAATTTACTCCACATCATATTTAGTGAACAGTTTTTAGACCAAAACATTTAGAGGTTTCCGCCTACGCCCTAATTGGTTATCTTACCACTTTTTAATTTTTGCAATAACGCCAGTAAAAAGTTCGAATAACCGCAAATGTTTTTCACAAGCAGGTCACTATAAGTTATAGAATATTTTACCGAAGTTAGGTTATATTACAGCTTTTTAACGTTTATAAAGGTAAGATAACCTGTTAGGTGTTGTATTAAATTTACTTACATTTACTGACATTTGCTCCTCCATAACTTTTATTATTATGTGATATTCAAATTCCTGAGACTAAATGATTTTTATAATAAACATTTTCCAAAACATATTATGGCGCCTGAAATTCCGTCAACTATTTTGAGGTAGTTGCTTCCCGCGGGAAAATTGTTCCCGTTTAGAAAAAATCCCTCCCGTTTTTTTCCCGCGCGCACAAAATCCCGCCCGTTCGCTGCCCGCGGGAAAACGGAACGATTTTTTTTAATTGCAAAGGTTTTTCTATATTTCTATTCGAGACGTTGATTAACTCCATTTCGCGTAGTTTATAACTTTCATTTTGAATAAAGTGAGGCCGATTTTAACCGTCATTCTAATAAATGATGTTAAAACTACTAGAGCCTGTGGATATAGTAATAATAAATAATCATAAATAAGTGGTATGGGATCTAACATGATAATGTGTTGACATGTCTGACCTCGTCATGTAGAAAATGAACCAAATTAGCTAGAATTTGAACCGTTTAAACTAAACGAGTTTACACGTGAACGTCCAAATTTTAAAATTGCCAACACTACAGTATAGTAGCCAAATTAACTCGTACGGGACCAGGTTGGATACTCGGTTTCGCTACCGACCAAACAGATTCAAATAAACGTCTTATTCGACCAGTCAAAAGAAATGAATATGAGAGAGATTTGCAAATTGCATTATGTGGATAAAGGGTCGTTTACTTTTCTACGTTTTATAAGGGATTTTTTCGACTACAAATTCAACTTAAAAAGTGCTGGCTATAACGGAAAATTAAAGATCAATAATCAGTGATCATGCACAATAACCGGAAAATGTTTTTTCGCAATGCCAGAAATAATTTTAGAAATATCAATCTCGCTTTTTTTATGCGATCAAAAACAGCTCAATTTTTTGAAACCTGACCACTTCGGGTAAAAACCGGTAAAACTCAGAACTTCCAAATGAACTTGGAAGGATTTTATTATAGTCAGCAAGCCGTAGTCAACTAATAAAACGATATTTCTAAGGGTCATTTTTCTGATTTTCAGTTTTATTTGTAAACAAAAGGTCACTCACCTCCTTAAGTTTAATTAGAATTATAATGGATGTAAAAGATACATATTTTTCATCAATTTTTAACAGTAAACTTCGAAGAATCTTGATTGAACAAATTTTATATGAAGTTTCACGGCTCGGTTTCCACAAATTGTAGAAATTATCGGTAGAATTCACATAATAATAGCCTTGTTTATACGATTTCCTGCTAAAACAGATAGTTATTAATGTACAAATTTTAAAACATATTATGGTGCCGGGAGATAAAAAAAAGCGATGATTTAGAAGTTTTTGAATCAAAGAGTTGTTTTAGATGCTGTCGAGCTTGAAACTTTTACCCCATCGTTTTGTTAACTTGCGTAGACAGGTGGTGTATAAGATCAACTGGTTTCGTTAATCAGTTTGTGACTGTTTATTATACAAAAAAAACTAATTGATTACGTTAGCCGTTCAATTTTTATAATCGATTTTTGTCGACATTTGTTCGAAAATTTAAGCGCGAGTAAGCCCTTAATTTTTTTTAATTCAGGAACCATAATTTGTTTTGAAAACTTTGTTTTTTATTACATTATTACGACTATATTAATGATCTTTTAAAATTTATAAATAAAAGTTTTTATATTGCTATATCATATAGCCTATATGACATTAATTTTTGAGAAACAAAGAGAAAATTTTCAAAATAATTTACTAGAAAACGGACGGTTTAGGCAAACTGGACGGTTAAGGGCGTAGGCGTTAGCTCTGAAACAAAATTAGCTAAAAAGTGGACGGTTAAGTAATGGACAGTTAAGTACTTAACCTGTGTATTCATTCTCAAAAATTATCGTCACAAAGAGTCTCATCGATGGATGCATCTTTAGCGCCACCATCATCAGCCAATGAGCGTAAACGATTTCCGAAAGACGACTTAACCGGTTTGAAGTGGAAAATCGTTTTGTTAACTTGCGTAGACAGGTGGTTATAAGATCAACCGGTTTCGTTAATCAGTTTTTGACTGTTGAGTTAAATACTTCGGACTTAAGTCTCTAACAAACATTTTATTGAAAAGTAAATAAAAATAAGGAACAGAACTGACTTTTTGACCCAATACTGTCTAATTACGAGTGACTTTTTCATTTAATAAAGGAAGGTCAATAAACAAATATTGTTGCCATGCATTTGACGAGCGTTTGAAACTTTTCAAATATTTATCCCAATTGACGCGCCTCTTGATTGGTTCCTGAAATATAAATAAACACTTTCTTGATTATACTGACATGTTTCAAGAAAAGGGACTGTAATTTTACCCCCAGTGGCTGAATCAATGTTGGGGAGACCAGGAAGTATTTCCGAAAGATAAAAAATCCTTTTAGTCGAATGAACAGGCAAAAGGTCCAAAAAATTCCACTAGCGGGAAACTTTAATCCATATCCTAACAATTTTAGCGGATGTGAAACTGTTACGATTCGTTTTTACCTACGGGTAAAACACACTGGTCGGGTAAGAAAAAAACAGAAGTTCTTACAACTTTTAATTTGAAAGTTATAATTAATAACTTATAATATCACATTTTAGGTTTGTTATACGTTAGTGGAGTTTCACATTTTCTATTGTTAGTATTTTCTGAAAATTATTATTTTAACTAATTTAATTTTTTTAGAGGTTGATAATTTATAAATTTCATATTTTACATTTCAATTTTTTATGATTAGTGAATGTTATACGTTATAGGAATTTCACAATTTCCGACAGAACCGTTATCGTGAACTCATATTTACGGATGGTCAGATTTTTGAATACAACATTAGCCAAAAATCGTTTTTAGAGGAAAATAACATTTGTCCAAAATAATATTTTTTGTTTGTAAACGGCACCTTTTGCAGAGGTAGTACTCATTTTTTAGCATGGGCTTTCTCGCTTCATATTAGAAAGAATAATACTAATTAAAAAAATTTCAAAACATATTATGGTGCCTGAAATGCCATTATTGTAGAAATTTTAGATAATAGTAGTTAGATAATAGATAATAGTAGTAATTTACTAACCATGTTTGTCTTACTTGCTGTCGAAGTTGAAGTTTTTGAAAGTACATTACAAATCACCAGAATGAAAAATTGAATTTTCATTTTTTTTTTTTTTTGCTTGTTTCAGATTTGTATTTGCTGTAAATAATCATCGTCAATTTCAGGTTTAAATAGGTTTTCCAATCGTGTTTATTTGTATTAGCCTCTATTGTTCCCGAATTATTCAGTAATCAAAACACCGTGATAATGACCAAGGAACGTGGTTGATGGAATTCTAAGTGTTGAAACGTCTTTGGTCTTACTCGCCAATCATTCTTTGTTAAATTTGTATACACAAGGTGAACCTTTATCATACGCACCATTATCTTTCTTTTTATCCTGCCTTTTTAGATATACATCCAAACCATTTATACTTTCACCATAATTTTACTTTTAGCGTTTATTCGCGAAATATTAAGTGAATGTTTCTCGCAGCACATACATTTTATATTCCAGGAAAAAACGCCAAAAAAGTAAAATTATGCTAAAATATGCCACTATTCCGGGACGGAATATCACATTCGGAATCCGTTTGGTCACCATACGTATTTGGTACTTGGTCCAAGGGTAAACAAAAAACCAACGACAGACTGTTTGCAAATCTTTACCGTAAAAATTGAAGTAAGATATTTTGTATATACGGCATTACCGTTCAATTCGTGTTTTTTCAGGTTGGGTTGGTGTTATTAAGATTTTTGCGAACCTCTGGTTTCCGTATAAACTATGTATTTTCACCTGGTTAACCATAATCTGGTTACCAGATAACTTAATCTGTTAACACGTTTTTTTTTGTCCAGTAGCTACTAGTAGGTACTTTTTTTATTTTTGTTTATCAGTGCTTGGTTCAAATGATGTCCGAAAGATGTGTTCATGATATGTATGGTGAATTGAAAATACCTGTTCGGCAACCGTATATCTGAATATAAATTTGTACGTTCGAAACTTCCTTTGTCAGTACTTATTCTTCAAATTTTGAAATTCTTTCTGATGCTAAAGATTTTTTATTTCAGGCATGCCTAGGCACCATAAATTGTTTATAATTTGTAACAATAAGTAGTGGCCATAGGTGTGCTTAATTCGTTGATTCAAATACCAACATTAAATATTTCGTCTCAGGATGGCCGATTACTGCAATTTCCTAATAATAAACGTTAGTAATGTCAAAATCTAGGAGTGTATGATAATACAAAAATCTGCAACTTTTTACATTCTTTATGAGTATATGGCCCATTCAATGAACTCCTTTTCGTATAAGTACAACGGGCCCGAATTGTACCCGAAATTGGGCAAATAGATTAATTTATTTAACGTCAATAAAATACTTGCATGATCAATTCATGACTAGTAAGGAAATTTATTTGATGTACAGGAAGATCCAAAAATAAACGCCACTTTCTCAAAAAAGGGCTATTTTTTTTGTTCAAAACTCATTTTTTTCTTTAAAAAGGGCTAGGACTCAGTGATATATTAAAAATTACAACTGCTTGTAAAATAGGCTTCCGAATGCTTTCGGATGTAATATTTTTGACGGAATATGATAATTGAGATTTCTGTCGGAATATACAATCGCATATTTACCTACAAAATTTACAAAAAATTTTGAGTGTTTTCATAATGTTGATCGCTTCAAGAATCCAAATCCAGGTCTATACCGTAATAATGGTTAATTACAGCGAGAACTTTGCAAATATAATAAGAAATACTGTCATTTGGGTCTACGATCAAAGCGACTCTACACATGACTTGTGTTATGTAATTACAATGTGTCCAATCAGGATTCATGAAGTTTTTCAAAAATTTATAAAACATTTTATGGTCCGTGAAGTTCCAAATTGATTACCAATCAGCTTTATAAGTTCATCGATTAGTTAACATACACCGGGTGCGCAGTTATCGGGACAAAACAACCTTGATCGGGCGCCCGATAACTGCTCAGGGCGTAGGCGAAATAGGGAAAAAGATGCAAAAAAATCCCGCCCGATAACAGCACGAGCGGCCCAACCTGCCCGATAACTGCGCACCCGATGTTTTTTCAATTTATTTCATGAACCCCCAGTTTTTATACGCTTTTTACACAGTACGCATATGAGGGGCTATTCGTAGTAAACGGGTAAGTTTTAACATTAAATTCAGACGAATGATTCACACCAAATTTTAGATTTGATTGTTTTAGGCTTTTGCCATAATATTTTCTCCAAATTAGTGTCTTTCGGCGTGGTTCATTTGATTTGTTCGGATTAGAGGTCCAAGAAATTTTTTGATCGTGGAATAATAACAAAAAATTGACGTTTTGAAAAAAAAATTTTTGATTTTTAACCATGCAACACATAAATATCAACAAACTTCTTTTTTGTTTATTTTCCAATGTTATTGGTTCTGCATAGTATATTTTACCTCGTAATAAGTAACTGAATTACAAGCCACGCTTATTGGCTGATGATTTCTTATAGGCGCCTCCTATTGGCTAGCGTCCTTTAACCACGCAAATGACTCACCGCGTGGCTTGTAATTTATTTTAATTAGTTAATAAACTACTCGTTATAATCAAATTTATCAAATTAGTAACCCATTATGATTGAGGATGAGTATGACTCAAATTTGCCATTTTTACAAATTTTTCATGCCAAAAATGTTTATAACCGAAATTTACAAAACCTGCTTACTAACAAGGTAATGTGTAGGCGTTTTTGCCGGAAGAATTGCGAGCCAAAACCTGTCTACGCACCTCGTATATGACGGAAATTTTTGTGAGTTAATTGATATTTACGGTGATACGAATTTTAGGTATAATTTTAGAAAAAAATAATTCAGAACGAATAATTTTTAAAACGAATAATTTAGAAACATGTAATTTAAAAAAAAATGAAATTATGGAGTTTTTAGATACAGATAATTTTAGGCCCTAGGTTAAAATTAGTCTAAAAGATCAATTTAAAAATTTCAAATACATTTTATGGTGATGTGTTTTTTTTTGTTTTAGCCAAAAATATATATATTGAACTTACTGTTTTATTCAACTTACGGATGCCATTTCGTCAGCTATTTAAAAATTTTATTATCTTAACACTTTTTGAGAAAAACAGGTAAGATAACTGCTTAGGAAGTGTATAACTCCGTATCAGTGTTTTTGCGGTGTGAGATGAAAGATATGTTGATTCTGCAAAGTTAAATTCAACTAATACCTAATTTTTAATCCAGGATAACAACCCTAAATTCAAAATGGCAAATAATATGTTGACAATACAGTATCAGTTATACTTTGGGGTTAAAAAAATCCTTGCTGAGATCTCAAAATTCGTATACAGCTATACGGTTCCGACCTTCTTGATGTGCACGACTTCCTCGATGTGCACTTTTCAGCAAAGTTTACGAGGCTGCTAAGACAACCAAATGTTAAACTTTATTAATCAAAATAAAAAATACAGATTATTAAATTTTGCCGCGGCCCAAAATGAACGGTCTAAAGTTTAGACTCTAAACCAACAGAAAAAATGTACCGTGATGACCGACTGCCTTGATGTGCATGACTGCCCTTATGTGCATATTTTTCGTAAATGCAAATTGCATATTATAAGTACATAAAGAAGGTAGGGACTGTATACTATTGTACATGTTCACTAACACGTTGAAAACCTTGAAAGGTGCAACTTTTGGCAAGATAATTGAAAATTCCGGAACGTTTTGGATCAAGAAGTGTTAAGATAACCCAACTTTGTTGAGATAACTGGTTAGGGGGTTAATTATGTGACTATGGTAAAGATGCGGTAATAAAACTCAAGTTGCAAGAAATTGCGGTGACCTATTTAAATTCATGACATGATGAGTTTCCCATGTTCACAAAAAAAACAAATAATCCACACAAATTATGCTTTTTTAGAACATTTTAAACATGATTACTTTTGAGGTACTTAGTCACACGAGACTAATTTTTTCGTCTAAAAAAATATAACGCCCGAAAGACGTGAAGCTATGTTATGCGAATTTTATTTTTGTTAGTTCCTCGTCGAAGCCGAAAATCATATTTGCTAAATATTAAACAAAAATATCAGACCTAAAGAAGCATTACATAAAGTCTGGCAGTGAAATTATTGTTCGTATTGAAAGTATGTGCGCTGTTTGAGTTTTTGTTGTTGTTTATTTTAGGGTGTCCATATGAGAAACTTTAAAACCGAAATGACACAGTGACACACATCAAGAGTTTGAGCTATTTTTTATGACCATATTTATATGACCAATATTAAGGAGGTGAGTGACCTTTTGTTTACAAACAAAACTGAAAATCAGGAAAATGACCCTTATAAATAGTTTTGGTCATTTTATCAATTGACTAAGGCTTGCTGATTATAATAAAGTCCTTCCAAGTTCATTTGGAATTGTAAATCTAGAAAATTTTGACATTTGAAAATTTCGACTAAACACGATTATGAAAAAAATGCTTGTACTATTAGTCGAAGTAAAATGTTCTGAAACAACTTTTTTCTGTATTATTTCGATGGTATGGTATTTTCTAATGTCTAGTTNTGACTTGACCTTATAACGGTCACACCTTGTGACCTTATAACCAGACCCGCATGTATGTATCAAATAACTTACTTTTCAATTTGAATATCTGATATTTGTTTGGCGTCAAAAACACCATTGTAAAATTGATCAATTAGCCACCAGAATATAAATGCCTGTTTGTACTTTTCATACCGCAGTGGATTCCGCTCATCCCCGACAAATTTTCCCTTGGGGTTAATGGACGTTTCCCGCGCATGAACAGTCACAATTAACCGTTTGAGAATGCTCACTCGGGATGCTTTCCATTTTTCGTGATCACCACAAATCAAGAATGATGTAACCAAATAAAACGGCCCTTGAACAACCCACGCAAGACTAATCTCCATTTTATCCAAAAAGGAGTCGATTGGAAGCGTAAAATTGGAATAATTTCGCATTTGGTTCAGAGTATAGAGGATCGCCTGAATCAAGTACGGGATGAGTTTCAAATTCGACTCCGGCCCACCGCCGCCAGAATCCAAATGAAATTTCGAATTTGAGGCGAAACGTAAAAGTAACAATTTGACATCATGAATCATCCAACTTATATCCGGACTGACGCCGGTGGCTTCCCGAACGGACTCATTGAAACGAGCCATTGAAGAGGCATAAATGGAATCCGATACGCAGGGTCCCCACAATGGTAGCATGGCATTACACTGAATCATAAATTATATTATGGTTATAAGGTAAAAATGATTGTTTGACCTAAAATGTGTTTTAACGGAGTGGGGTACGACCATTTGTGGGAGATTTCGCGACCAAATGGTGAGGTCGCGAAAGTACCGTTCACCGTTTTAACGACCTTTTTATGACCGACTCAAATAAAGTATGATCTAAGATTGATTTCGTGTGTTGGTGGAAAACAATTTCAACCATTTTTTGAATTGTAGAAAAGGTCATTAAATACACCAGCTATCTTAGCATAATTGGGTTATCTTTGCACTTTTTGGACCAAAACGTATCGCGATTTCTAATTACCTTACCAAACGCTCTCGCCAATTATTGTAACAAAATTCAAATATCTTAACACTTTTCAGCTAAACATCTAAGATAACTGGTTGGGTGGTGTATGTGCATTTAAGGTTTTGTTCGGTAAAGTTCATTTGAGTCCAAAGTCGATCAATTAAAAATCTTCAAAAATAGTGCAGAAATAGATGGCTTTCATGCGAATGAAAAAACGCTAACCTTCGTATTGGTGTTTTGAAGAGACGCGGATTCCCATTCGTCGCGGGAACGCTTAAACCGAATTGCCTGTTGGTGACATTCATTGTGGACGAAGTTAAAATATGAAACTGACTCGAAGCCGACGGTTTTGCGCGACGCCGTTTCATAGGGCTCAACAGTTGAACGTTTACAGTAAATGTAAATTGAGAGAATTTTCTTCGGCTCAAAATTGTAGCCCTCTCGACAAATCACGCAAACTGAAATAAATGTCACTGATTTTATCATATAAGCTTATATTGTAGTGTGATAAACTTATTATAACCAGACCCCCCTGTACGCAATACTTCGGAAATTTTGTAATCCTATTTTCCCCAATCGTTTTTGTCTGACAATATTAGGAATTGTAAAAGTTGAACATAAAATTTAATAATAATATTTCCCAGATATGGTTCGGCCTACATAAAACCCACTTTTATAAAAGTTTATCCTGTAAGTCAGATGTTTAAAATTGACCCCAGAAAATTACCTGGACCGTTTTCATCG
>SCLG01001443.1:0-14297 GCA_004367875.1 Oikopleura albicans
CTCGAAAAACTCTGGCGGTTCAGTCTTTACCTCACTTTCAACATTGACTTCAGTATTGATCGGTATTAAAATTTCCTGGAAAGAAATTTTTACAATATTTACAAAATTTCAGAAAAAAAAATAATGTAAAACAGAAATTAAATCATTGCAATCAGACACCCTAGTTTGGTTTTTTTCAATTGATAAGCTCTTTATTTTAGAGACAGTTTTTTGTATAAACTTGGCAAAGGAAATAATGTATTAGCCAGCAAAGTAGTGGCCCTTTTCGGGGCAGGTAGTTCACAAAATGTTAGGCCAACAGATCTATTGTGCCTCGATAAACCAATAATTTTGCAAAATCCGGCATTTTTCCCGCAACCCCGGTAGATTCATGTGGTAAACTTATATATTTAACGGTTCGGGGATGGTATATCAAAAAATTCGTTTGTGCTTGACTAGTCCCAATTATTATACCCAATAACCGAAAAAAAAGTTCGTTTCCGGTAATTACCGGCGCGCCCGCGGCGAACGATGAAAAGGATAATTTCAAATATTAACACAACGGAGGCGCCAGTTTTAATCCTATGTCATGTTTAAAAAAAATAAATTTTATTAGAATTACAGTCCTTACTCCCATTACGGGCGCTGCCATTACGACCGTTTATCCTATTACGGTCGCTTTTCCCGTCAAAAAAGTGATTACAGTCCTGAACTCTAGATTATACATAAAGTTCCTACCTGAACATCGCCTTCGTTTGTTTCCTCCTCTTCATTAAACTGGTCCATCTTTGAGCAACTTCAGCCGGTGCCCATTTAATCTCTATCTCATCTCGAATAAATTTCAAGATCGCTTTTTCTCTGTTATCTGGTCACCATGATGTCTTTCAATGCTCAAATTGCAAAATTATAAAAATTCATATTTTTTATTTTATAATTTTTTTTTTCTAATGTTTATTTGCAGCTGGAAAACAATTTATGATGACATTAGATAAGATATCCGATTTCGACGGAGGATGGTTCAAATTATCTGACCAATCACGATAAAGAACACAATTTCGAACAGAATAGAATTGCATATCAGATTTATTACGTTCTTCTTCATAAATTAAATTTTATTATTTTATTTTACTAATCTAAGAGGAATTTTGAATTCATTTATAGTTACAGAACGTGACATTCAATTAAATTACAGGCTGTAATTTACAGCCGAGAAGAAAAACACAGGAACTTATGTTGAATAAAGGACTGACTTACTAATGGTGTGTTACTACCGGTTGAGTTTCATGAAAATCGGCCGAACGTTTCTAGTATACCGTGTCGGCATATTTTAATATGGTATAAAGACCAATTTCCCTTCTTGAACTGGGGTCCCCTCTTTATAAATGCGGCATGTATAAAGAGGGAAGAAAGGAGGGGCACCCAGTTCCCCATAAAAAGGGGGAAATTGGTCTTTATATCATGTTAAAATATGCCGACACGGTATACTAGAAACGCTCGGCGCATTTTCATTCAACTCTATCGGTATTACACCTGCAGTTCTGTTTTTAATCACCGACAATGCCACAACGGCTTAAAACTAAAGGGTAAAAAACCATGTCTAATTACTTGAATAAGTTCTGGGTACACAGGGTGCGCAGTTATCTTGCGAAAATTGCCGCTCGTACGCTTATCTTGCGACTTTTCATAAAACTTTTTTTCGCGTCTTCCGCCCACGCAATGAGCAGTTATCTTGCGAGAAATATTCTGATTAAAATTAAGTTACTACAGTCCTTACTCCCATTACGGCCGTTTTCGGTTCTCGAAAAAAGCGGCCGTAATGGGATTAGCGCCCCTAATAGGGTTGAATTGGGACACATGTAAATAAAAATGGCTTATTGGATTTTTAAATGTTAATTTTACGACCTGTTCTATGATTAATGTGACAGTTTAGCACTCTAAGAGTTTATTTTCACACTAGTATTGAAGTGGCCATAAGATACCAGCAGCCTTCATCATGGTATGCGGCAATTCCGTATGCCCAAATTAGTCAGCAAATGTTATTTTATTTGATTCAATAAGCCATTTTAATACACACATGTCTACATATAAATGACTTGGGCCAAACCTATGAAAAAATGGCCCTTATGGAATTATCGACCCCCTAAAATACGGCCGTAATGGGATAATAACTTTTTTAACAAAAAACGGCCGCAATGGGAGTAAGTACTGTATATGACAATGAATATATAAGCGCCTGAACGTTGCAAGTTGCAAATATAACACGATTTCTAAGCTAATATTTTTATTAGTAATAACCACATCCTACATCCACTACCGGAGTAGTAGTGGTTCAGACGGGTTAATGTAGGGGTCTAAAGCAGCAGTGGATGACAGTGAATATATGTACAAATATGTGAAAATTAAGTGAAGTAGCTTAGTGTTGAAAAGCTTGTGATGGGTTAAAACGACGAACACCGCGGAGACAGTTAATATCCTCTTGTAATGCTTCTCTTTGGCGGCGCTCTTTCTTGACCTCAAGTTCGGCCTTATCAAGACGCTCCTTGAGGCTAGAATTCTCGTTTTTGATTTTCGACTAAAATAAAAATTAGACATAGTGTACTAAAGTTCGTTTATTTCAAGGTTTTTAACTACGCTGTTGAATCCACGATGTTCCACAAAAAAATGAAGTTAATACACAGGGTGCGCAGCTATCTTGCGAACTTGGTCCTTGAAAAGTCGCAAGATAAGCATTTTTTTCGCAAGATAACTGCTCAGTGCATATAATATAAATATTATAAATCCCCAAAAATAAAATTCTGAAAAGTTGCAAGATAAGCGTACGAGCGGCAATTTTCGCAAGATAACTGCGCACCCTGTGTAGTTAAAACGTATACATTATTATTTACGTTTCATATAATTCTTTACGTAGAGGCGCATTTATAAAGAGGGGGCAAAGGAGGGGCACCCCAGTTCAAAATAAAAAAAGGAAAATTTGGTCTTTATATCATTTAAAAATATGCCGACACGGAATACTAGAAACGCTCAGCCGATTTTCATGAAACTAAACCGGTAGGTGTCCCGATCCATAGAAGCGATATGAATGGCTGTCATATCTTATTAATGGATGGAGAGACTGGATTTAGCTGGGGAAATATTAAAGTGATAATCTTACCAAATATTGTATTTTTTGTCGCGAATTCTGATGCCCCATTTTTGTAGCCAGCGCACTGTGGAGATCGGCAAGTTCTTGATTTTTGCGTCGATTCTCCGAAGTCAAATGCTGGCTTGTCTCGGTATACTTGGCCAATTCCTGTCGGAATGGAGAAATAAAATTCTCTAACTCCTGGAATCGCTGCTCCCATTCATCCCGAGACTCTGTGGCCAGTTTCAGCTGTCTTTCGAGCTCGTGAAGCTCGTCAAGCCTGAATAGCATAATTTTAAAACTAGGGACGGATAACAAGTAAATAAAAAAGGAATAATATTGTTTATGACGGAATTTTCGGGAGTACTTGAACTGATAGCATATTTTTTGGTGGGTCCAAAATTGAAAAACTAACTTTGCACAATTGTAGAGCTCGNCAAAATTATCAACGGCACGTGGGGTTGACGCCGTCGAGGTCACTTGCGTAGAGTGTGTTTCACTAACTGTTATGGCTTTTCTCACGAAAATAAGAAAAAAAAAATGAATTGTTTGGGAAGGAAATAATTCAATCACAAAAATGTTAACTCCCAAGAACTAAAATCCCAAGAACGGTTCACTTTATGAAACCGACGTTGCACAAGCCCCGTTAATACACTCTATAAACGAGACGCATCCGAACGGCTGTACCCAACTCTTCTTTTTCATTTTAACAATTTTTTCGCAAAATCCATTCGAACGTACCCAGCGTCTGGCTTCGAAGCTATTATTACTCTCGAGCTTCATCTAGCGATAGTCAGCTAGATTAAGAAAACAATTATTTTATTTTGGTGTAGTACTTTTTTACCGTGGGAAAATATCTAAAAATAGCTATGATTATGTGAATTTCAAGACAAACAACCGAGTAATAACAAAACACATTAACAAAATTACCACGAATCAAAGCGCCATTTAACAATTGATGTATTAATTACAAAAATCTTGATAAATCTTGATAAAAAAATTAAAAAAAATATATTGGCGTCCTCGTAATGACCTGAAAAATTCGATGGGCAAAAAATTAGGATCTCAAAATTTAAGCGGGCTCATATTGCGCACCAAACGCAAAAAAATGTTCAGGTGCGAAAAAATCTAAAAATTATTTTTTTTACGAAAAAAATAGAAAAAAATATTTTGGCGTACTNATAAATCGGCGCATTAAAAACATTTGGCCTGGAACCTCGGCAGGACCGCTTAGTTAATGCCGGTGGGTGACAAACATTTTTTTGTCATTTGCCGACTATCAACGAACAATTACCGACCGTTTGATTACCGAACATTTGATTACCGACTAGTCCTGGCAGTCATCAACCACTTGAGGCCTGACTTAGATATGTTGCGACAAATATACAAAATAACACAAGATTTGTAGAGATATCGAGCAGTCGCATTTATTTTAGAGAAATTTCAATCGGCATTTAGGCAAGGTAAATCTAATGCAAATCTAAAACTTTATACACCATTAAACGTGTAAACTCGAGGAGAATTTTTTGACTATAAATGAATTTAAAATTACTAACTTCTGTAGTAATTATGTTTTTCGTTTTTTGCAAAAGATTCAAAAAGCACGGTACCAAAGCGATGAGCGGGAGGCGCGATTATGATAATCGCTCTGATTGGCGGTCTAGTAGAGGCCACAGCAGTCGAAAACACGACTCACCACACCGCAAAAACGACTCGCGCGACCAAACACCACACCGACAAAATCGTAGGCGAGAGCAAAACGACGACGGTCGATACGACAACAAATGGGGACGAAAACAATCTCCTTCGCCGGATAGACACCGTAACAGAAACTACGAGAAAGGTAAGAATTTTATGCGAAAAAAGTCAGACAATTTTGAGATAAAATTGTTTGATGGGACAAATAAACATGAGATATGTTTAGCGTCGTCCACGCACTTCCAGAAGAAAAACAGTGGAAAATGGAACGATAACCATGGACGGGACCGTACACGATCGGACGTGAATTACCGTAATGTCTCGCCGTTAATGCGTGAACGACGTAATAGTTTCCCGATTCGTCACGAAAAAATAACCTCCCGACGCGAGCCATACAATGCATCCAAGCATAAAAAGCCGAAAAAGGAGCTGAATGACGCCAGATCAGTAAACACTGTGGTGTTCAATGAAGCGCAAGGGGCTATGGGCCATATTATACCATCGGACAAAAGTCCTACAAAAATAGCTGGAGTTATCACAAGACCAGACGGGTCCAAAACGGACATAAACAAATTCTCAGCTAAACTGGCACATGGATATGACCGCCACCGTGTTGAACGAGAAATGTCAGAAATAGGTATCAACATGGCCGATATCTCTTTCACGTTTAGTGGAGAGACCAGCCATGTTGACACCGTAATTTTCGATCATTATTATTCATACATGTGGTTTGCTTTCCGCCGCTATACCTGCGCACATCGCACAGATTTACTTCGCAAATATGGCAACTCGCCATTCGTGACGGTGCAGTTTCCCCTCGCAGAAAACGGTCGATTTCTGGCAAATCTGGAACACCCAGATAAAATCATCAAGTGGTATGGCCGAGCAGTGTACGAAAACATGGTTCTTGAAAGTGATGACGTCCGTGATAGATGGGCAGAAGGATCGGAACTGAATCCCAACCTAACTACAGGTTGTCAACCATCCGGAAAAATCTCACTCAACAACCTAACCAACCACCACCTTATTGACATGGACTGGAATCGACCGTCGGAAAATAACGCAAAAAACTGGCAAGAAAAAAACCATCTGTATACAGAAAAATACGTCATGCATGACGTAAGCCAGAACGCCAAACCTTTCCTAAAAAGGGAACCCTGCCACACACGCATTACCATCGCGTGTGATGTCAAAAACTACACGCGCACAGTCGAACAGTTTACGGCGGACAGAGCGGAGCTGAAGGAGCAGCGAAGAGTCGACCGCCAAAATAAAGAAGACGCCGCCAAGCCAAAGGGTGTTAAACTGTCGGACCAGAGTTACAGAATTGTAAACAACCGACTCAAGAAGAACGAACCGGAACAGATGGAGATGACGCCGAGCCGAGCCACGTACAATGCCGAGAACGTCGAAATGAACAAGAAACAAATGCTGGATCTGAAAAAAATACAGGAACGCGCACGTGGCAATTTTCGATTAATCGAAGAAAGCCTGTACATTTTAGACGACAAGATCAACAACCTGGCAGCCATCTCCGATGAACGATTCAATCTGAATTTAGCCATTCACACAAAAATGTACAATCAAATGCACCAACTAGTGCACAGTGTGAACGAAATCCGGAAAGGGTCAAAACTCCCGGAAATTAACATGGTTAAACCAGGCGAATTGGCGTACGCAGAAGCGGTCCATCAAACATTCGGCCCGGCAAATATCACAAACAATGCTGGTCCTACAACCACACGCGCAGTATTGCTAAACAACCAAAAACTTCCAACTCTGAAGTTATCACCTAAAAACATTCTATCAGTAGAACGTCTGGTTGGCAATAGCAAAAAACGTCAGGGTTCGGACAGCATTTACAATTTCCCCGGCAAAAGTAACCCCAGACAAGGAGCGGACGAACAACCCCCAAATGTCGGTCCTAAAGTCCTAAACTTCGAATTCGGTAAAGGAGTCCAAAGATCAGGCGACACAGGCTTCGTACCTGAAGAGCCCATGGAGGCGACCGTAACGGGGGAAGACAGCAGCGTATTCTTCGATGCCAGCGACAGTGACGCACCGGTTAATTTCAGCGAAATGGACACGGATATATCACCGGACGGCAAAGACCCAGGTCTAAAAATACGTACAGAAAATCAACCCGAAGGCGGACGGATCGAGGATGATGACGACAACATGTCTGAAATAACCGAGGAGCTCCTCGGTGATCTAACCCCGAAAAATAGCCCGAAAGTTGACAGCAACAACGTAGACCCCTTGGATCCAGCTAAATCGGTAGATCCGGAACAGCAATCAAGCTCGGCCTCACAGTCAAACAAACAGGCTCCGGCCAAAACTACCCGTGTTGATGGGGAAACACTTCCACAAGCACAGAATCAACCGGCGGTCACAGTGGTGACAAAAAAAACGGACGGTGATGAAGAAAAATCATCGGCAACAACGAAAACATCGACTCCGGTGAAGCAAAATCCGGTGCAGCTAAATATACCAGAAATCCCGTTTATTCAGGTGGTTGGCTCAAAATATTTTGCGAACGGAATCTGGGCAGAAACTAGTCTTCCCCTGCCACAGTCAGCAGTAAATAAAAATAAAGCTCTGACGGCGATTCTGAAAAGCGACGCGGCAGTCGAACAGTGGCGATACGCGTGCTTGTTTTTTGGGGAGGATATGGTTGCAAACCTAACTGTCACCATCAATGAGGGAATTGCCAACCCAGATTTGAAGGCGTTATTCATGAGGCAGGACCTTATCATACGCCAATTCCTGTTAATGTCGGGTGATTCCGAATGGCTGGCAGACGCAACAGTACACGCCCCAAAACAGCACAACCTAGCAATGGCCGCCACCCCCATATGCGTCGGGTCGGTCTTCTGGGACATCATATGCTCGATAGTCAAGAACTGCAACGACGCCAGAACCAGTACCCTACACCGACTAACTTGTCAAGGTTATTGGCACGCAGTCAAATCAAGAAAATCGGCAGACGAATTCTTTTCATTAAACAGGGACCGGGATGTTACAGTCTGTATACCATCTACACAAAATAGTGTCCAAAATACAGACAGTAAAATCCCGTCTACAGAAACGTCCAGAATGCCGGTACAAACAATCAGCCCCAACAGCAGTAGCCTACAAGAAGTGAGTTTCGAGTGGTCGAGATTAGATGAATCGCAGGAAATCAGTTTGGTCATGGGGGTACAGTGTGCCCCAGCCGGCCCCTTGGGGGCCGTGTCTAATGATTCCGACATGAATCAAATGCGAAATGAACTCAAGGGGGCCGGCTGGGGGATACTGTACATAAACGGCGAATGGAAAGGGGTCGACGATGTAGAATGCGAAAGCGATCTCCGCATGTCAATTGAGATGCTAAGATGCGACATGATAGCAACAGTATCGACTGTGGATACACTCGGAGGAATCTCCGAACCCATGCTACCAAGCAAATTTTTATCAACCTGTAATTTTGAAAATCGCTTCCAAAATCAAAACAAACCTTCTGCTAACCCGTACACACTCAAAAATATACATAATAAAATGACAATCCCCGAGAAATACAGGCTGTCATTTTTTGAAAATATCAGAAAGGGGTTTGCGGACGAAGATGTAAATATGGTTAAGGAGGTGTGTGATGTAAATAATGACTCTGTGGTAAGATGTAGCGTTCTTAACATCAACCTACAGTCAGCCAGCTCGGGTGTCATAAATAAGATTGCCTTCATGTACAATAATACAACGTTCATTTTGTTAAATGAAATCGAGCTGAATGTGGATCATGTTAAGGAGGCTACACCAAATGGTTACACAATGTTCCTTGGGCACAAATGTACATATACTGACAAAAAAGGTGTCACCAAAACTGTGGTCTATGCAGCCATACTAGTCAAGGACGAAATGGCAGTTTTTTGTGAGAACCTAGAAATCACGGGTCCCTTTTGCGGGGTCAAAGTCGTCAAAGACGGCGCTGAATTGCATATTTATTCGGTATACCGTATACATGACGACTCGCCCAAATGGGGGTATCTGAACATGAACCCGGAATCATTTTTTCAATCCCTGGCAGAAATAGCATTGAGTGTCGAGTCATACAAGTCAATAGTGGGTGGTGATTTTAACTGCAGTCTGGATAATAAAAAAAATCCAATGAACATCAGAATCTGCACAATACTTCATAACTTCAAAAATGTTGTATCAGGCCCCACATACAGAATCGACTATAAAGATAAACCGGCATATACAAGCTGTATAGACGGCATTTTCATCAAAGATTTGCGTAACTTTTCAGTACAAAATCTTGATCTGAAAGATAGCTGCGGCACAGACGGCCACCTGGGTGCCATACTATATATAAGTGAAATGAGTCACAATATGTCTACAGAAAACAAAACCTTCGCCAGAAGGGCGTGCATAGGCTCGTTTTTGACAAATTTTAGTATGTCTGTCTTACCTCTTTTCAACAAAATCAGGAATGAAAAAAGCTGGAGCGATGTCAAAAAGGGTGAGCACATGCACGCCCTTCTGGCGAAAACAGTCAATCTGGTGGAACCGGAAAAAGTTGTTATACGTAAAACGGCGAGTGTTGCGGCTATACTATCTGATGAAACGGTAAGGCTCCGCAATTATATGAAACAACTGCGACATATGCTAAACGACGACCCAGGCAACAGAAAGATAAAAGAGTGTTTTATTGAAACAAAGCATGTCTTTTGGAAGGCTTTCCAGAATGATCGAGAAAACCACTTCTTGAGGCATCGTCAGTCAGAAAAAAAGCTTGACGATAACGAGTTTTATAAAATCCACCGCAAATTAACATCGGGCTCGTCGATTACAACGAAATGTCCGTTCAATGCAGACCATATGGGCCAGTTTTTCAAAGACCTCGCGTGGAGAAACCAATCAAAAGATGCCGCATATGTCAAACGGTTTTTCGACGCATCAGTTCCAAAGGACACGTCACTCGGCAATTTCGCTAGATTTGCGCTCCAGCCAATCAAATGGGAAGGTTCCCATAAGGCATTCTCGCTTGAAAAATGTTTTCGTTCACAAAAACTTAATACAAGAGACAAATTTGGAATATCAAAAAGATTTTTAAGCCAATTTTGCCTGGAGTTTAAAGACATTTTATGCGAGATGGTGAATGCATCGCTCTTGAACGGTAATTACTTTAGTGAATGGAGAGAATCCAGAGTAATCCCAATTCCAAAAAAAGGAAATAAAAACGTAGAAAAAAACTGGCGGCCAGTCGCGGTCAGTGCTGTTCTGGCCAGTTGCACAGAGAAAATGGTCTCGTCACAATTTTCATTATTTTTGGAAAAACATGGGCTGCTCTGGTCAGAGCAGCATGGTTTTAGAGGCCTGCACAGCTGTTCCACGGCCATCGCACAGTTGTCTAACAGTGTTAAAAAATGCGCGGGTAAATATGGTGCTTTGGTACTTCTGGACTGCGCCGATGCGTTCGGTTCACCAAGCCATGAAAAAATATTAAAATGGCTAAACACTGTATGTGACCCTGTAGCATGGTCATGGTTCGAGTCATTTTTGGCCAAAAGAACATTTTTCTGCGAAGTTAACGGTGAACGCTCTGGTAGCCAGTCGCTTCCACCCGCCTCAGTCATACAAGGGTCTGGAACGGGCCCCATATTGTTCAATGGGATTTTCAACGGGGTTTTGAAAATGTTTGACGGAATGAGGAGGGTGGAAGCGACTGGCTACGCGGATGACCTAGCCTTCATCTGCTGGTCGGACACGGAAGAAGAGGTCGAAAGGGAGGTATCGCGCATCGGTGAGATGGTAGCCAAACGAATGGAAGAAGCGGCGGACGTAAAGCTTGCAGGGGCGAAGACACAAATTATGAGAATAGGTAAAAAAACAACGTCTAAAAACAGTATTTTCATAATGGGTGAAAAAATGACCGAATATGACTCCCTGACCTATCTCGGGGTCAGGTTAGATCGCAAGGGTGACATAGTTCCACAACTGAACTACCTTATGGGCAAAATCACGAGTGCAGGGGTTAAAGCCGAAAAATCCAAAATCGTAGGCTCCCTGAAACAGACGTGTCGCATGTTTGACAGTGTGGTGTGTGGAGTATTTCAGCACGGCCTAGATACTCAAGCGCCACTACCAGATTCGTGGTATTCGAAGTTGGAAAAAGTACGGACTACTAGTCTGAAAAAAATTCTGCGTCTCGAATTCAGAAATATCGGCAGACATATCAGCTACAAAGAACTGTTCAAAAGAGCGGGCAACCTCAAAAGCATAAAAAACATACACCACAATGCGATATGCACACGTCTGAACTCAGTTTGGCGCTCGGGGAATCCGCGTGGTCTGTTTTGTTCACTGGAACAATGCATCAGATTAAAAAACGGCAAAAATCCTATTAGGCCTTGGAAGACCGCCTATGAATACATTAGGCTCGATAACAACGACATGAAAAAAGACAAAAAAAACTTTGATTTTCAATCAAAAAGTGGTCTACATGTCCCGTTCCTAACATGGCCAGAAGGATTTTCGAAAACCCATAAACAAAAGCTTGCAGTCAGATCCAGCTGGCCTTTTTGCGTATTTAAAACATTTAACAACCTACCAGAGGAACTTAGGTCAAAATTCGGCACATATGAATTTAAGGCGGAAGTTAAAGACCATTTTGACAATAAGTGTCAGCATTCCCCAAGAGGAGAAAACGCATGTAAATCATGCGACAAATCTGGTACATACGCCGACATTAACATGGAGACCCTAGTTAAAATGGAATGCGCAAAATTTTACACGATAAATGAGCCATTTTTCAGACCCAAAATCAAACATGAAAGCCATAGGGAAATCTGGAACGTTATTATGCATTCGCCAGAGTTCAACACCGCCCACGCGGACTTCATGTATCCCACAAATGTCCTGTCGGCAATGTGCTGACAATTTGTTGCGCGGTGGGGGGCCGTGGGCCTGCGTCGCGGCACTTGTCGCGGCGGGGGCCCAGCGGTCCCGCGCCGTGCAATTTGGGATCATAGGGGCAAAGGGGAGAAAACATCTAACGACACCATTTCAGCCACAGTTGTATATGATGAAATGGACCAAATGCGTAATACAGGCCGCGGCTGGGACTCCTATAAATGCTACGCACTGTTCAACGTGAGAACCAAAAAAATGGTTCGCGTGACTCAAAAACAATGGCTGGGACTAAAACAAAACAAAAAGTTCGAAGTCATCAGCGCAACAAACATCATGTCTGGTAATGAATATCGGAACTTTGTAACCCGTGATGGTCAATGTCTATCGAGACTAAACAAAAAAAAGATTGAAAACACATCACTCCTCGATGTCATCAATCACGACTACTGCAATTTCGCGAACTGGCCTACAATGACGCCATGTGAATTCATAGCATACATGTCTTGCAGAAAATGCTTACGTTTAGACTACACAGCCATCATGGTAGCCGACCGGTCCAATATGCGGATGGAAAAGGAAGCACTTGAACGGGCTATACGCGAATCGTTAAACTTGACGGTCATAGCCAAAAATCTTCCGGCTCCAAACATGCCCAACAAAATTCAAAATCAGTGCGTCCTGGAGCTCCTTAAGATCACGGGCGTCGACATTATGAAAAAACAGACCAGCAACTTCAATGTAGTGGTCAACGCAAGGTTGGTAGCAAACTCAGATGCCTTCAAAACTACAAAAGGTATCAAGAGAGCCCTAATCGAACGAGGCGCGGTGTTAATTTCAAGGGAAAACAGGGTTAAAAAACACCTTGAAAAGCAAAAAACATTGTTGAAAAACATTGACTCTGCTCACCCAAAAATTAAAACCGAACCGCCAACAATGCAGCCGGAACCGACACATAAACCGACAAAAAAAAGACCCGCAGAAGTCGATGAACTTCTTGAAAAAATCGCAAGCTTCAAAAAGCGGCAAAAGATCATGGTCAAAGAACTTCAAAAAGAAGCAAACGGCCTCATGGAAGAAATGGCGGTGCTCATGGAGAACAATGAAAAAGACCTGAAGAATGGCATTCGCGAAGTTTTTGAAGTTTTCAACCAGGATCTATCGATTTCGGAGGTTGGCTGTACAACCACGCTTGATATCCAATCAGAAGACCCAACATGGTCTCCAGAAAAGGTCAGTTGGCTACAATTTACAAGTCTAGTCGGCAAAAATTCAAGGTCAGGCATCATTCACAATAGACAGACAAAAAATCGAGTATCCAAAAAAAAAACCACAAGAACAATAAAACATTATAAATTTGACGCCTTTTTCCTGAAAACAAACTTGAGTCGAAACAGAGGCTCGATCAACCGAGCTGCCGGCAACTGGGGAATGTCCCCACAACATTTCATTACCGTACATACGACAAAAAAAACTGTCCAAATGGGTATTGTCAGTATATCATATTGCCGGCAGTCAGGAAAATTGAGCCTTGTGGCACATATAAACATTGGGAAACCCAAATTTATTATAACACAACAAAAAAATACAAAAATTTTGAACATAAAGGTGCAATATACAAAAACAACAAAAAAAATCGAAAATGAACTAAAATTCATATCGGTTGACAATACGTGGTACTTTGGCATGTCGATACTTCTTTCGCGAAGGTCTATCGATGCAAACACGATCGAAAAAAACGCCGCACTCGCGAGTAGGAGCGTGAGAAACATACGAGGCCGTGGCATGGGGGAGCTTTGTCCACACTTGACAAACAGCACGCAAACCATCCCAAATGTCCATGTCGAGATCCTGATCGTAATAATTACCAGTTTCGAGATCGTATGTCATTCTGGTCTATATAAAGGCGTCAAAAATTATAAAAATAAAAATTATAAAAATAATATCAAACAAAAAACACAAAAAAACTCGGTGTTAAAAAATGTGACGCCACGTTTCTGTCTAAGGGTGTTCTGCCACGAAACCTTAGCAAGATTGCCGACTAGACAAGACGCCAAAAGTAAATCATATGCCCTCAATAACCCGCAAACACTAAATAATGCGCGTGAGTGTGTATTGTGTATCATAATCGTCTCCAAGATTTTGTGTATAATGCAAATTAACAAGCATAAAATACGCAACATAATCTGCTGGAATCGAGCGAAAAAATATCTCATCGAAAAAATCGTTATGTTGAATGTAAGTTTAGTTCTAAACGAACGAAAAAACACAAGTCAACATACCGAATCTAGAATTATGCACACAAGACGCCCCAATCATACAAAGCAGTCGACATATATGCCTTTTATGCATAACAGTCACTGGCAGAAATACAAGATATCACATCAAGTAAAACTTCTGCAAAAACCACGCCTGTGCGAGTTCACATTTTATTTTATTGGAATGTTACCCACAGTTGTAAATCTTTTGTTTG
Organism: Oikopleura albicans; assembly: GCA_004367875.1. NCBI lineage: Eukaryota > Metazoa > Chordata > Appendicularia > Copelata > Oikopleuridae > Oikopleura > Oikopleura albicans. The sequence continues at coordinate 14,160 of SCLG01001443.1, forward strand.
TATACATAACATTATTACGAATAAAATTTTTAACACATTGAAAAAAAAACATATATACAAAATATATTGGCGTACTGGTAATGACCTGAAAAATTCCATGCGCAGAAAATTAGGATCTCAAAATTTAAGCGGGGTCAG
>SCLG01001444.1:0-11847 GCA_004367875.1 Oikopleura albicans
CTAGGAGGAGTAGGCTGCACCATGAATGCAATAGTGAAAAAAAAAAGTCGTCATTGACGATATTTTTTTTTGCGTAAGTTGGATATTTCAAACAGCTGTCTAGGAGGCCTTGGTGGCCCAAATCAATTTCTGAATAGTCAGATCGACGTAGTTTGACAAGCTCTACAAATTGGCTTTACCAGTTTTTTTGAATTATTGCGAATTATTGTGATTTTTTTAAGAGCGTGTTTATATACACACATTTTCCCCCTACGGGTTCCGAAAAACTCCTTCCCCTGAGAGTTAAGTTTTATCTTGGCCTTACAATATATCTCGATACGTCTTTTTCATGCTTAGGTCGTTTTCAAATTAGTAGATCCCAAAATTCAAACAGAAACTGAGACTAGCTATGAATATTTCATTTCATTTTATTGTTTCGGCACCATAATTTGTTTTGCAGCCAAAATAAAAATGTTGGGCAATTCAGCGCGCCCAATAACGGCCGGGGTCTGCGATTCGTATCAGACTTCATTTGACCCCTTTTGGGGTCTGAGAGGGGTTATATTTCATTTTAGGAGTTTATAAATACCATCATCAGAAACAGTGAGTACAGAGCTTTCGTGAGCATGTAAGAGGTTCCCCTTTAGTGCCATTTAAGACTCTCCGAATTACCTGTTTATTGGTTCAAAACAAAATTATGGTAATACCTAGTCCCAAAGTCGCGGAAGTTTTGTTTCAATTTTGGGGTCAACTAATTTGAAAACAACCTTAGGTCTCTCAAGTCAAAAAGAAAATAAACTGGCGAAATTTGTCTCGACCAATTACAAGTGTAAAAGAAAGTTTTCTTTTGAATAAAACAGAAGCTGGCAATTGATTGACTTATTATAAATACCTTTCGGTCAATAGATCGTATCTGGTCTAACGTGGAAATCGACGGACTGAGCCCTCCATGAACACACAAGATTTTATTATCAATAACTAAAAATAAACAATATAATTTGCATAACTGATTGCATCGGTCAAACCCTATACCTCTTTGGAGGGGGTACCACACAATTTTGTCGCGAATTGTTCAAAATATGGTGTTTTGAGTGAGGTTTCGCGACCACTGTTTTAAGTAGAAAAAAATGGTCGAGAAACCTTGTTTAAAAAACCATTTCGCGAGCATGTGGTCGCGAAACTATATTTTGAACAACAATTCGCGAATAAATGGCGTGGTCGCGAAAGTACTCATAAATGGGTTTATTCGCGACCCCAAATGGTCGCGAAAGTGCCCTTCATCACCTCTTTATGTCCATTATGAGAACATCTGTGTTGAAAATTTTCTCAAATTTTAAAAACAAAACTTATTTACCTGCTGACAAAGAAAGGTAATCAAAAACTTCTGTACAATAACGCCACACAGTAATCGAACCATATTTTCGCAAACATTCGTCATAAAAGCCATAAACCTAAAAAATTGTTTTTGAGACATACATTTTAACCCTCATTCGCCGCTGCTACACACAGTGTGCGATTTTTCACGGATGTCGCTCTCACGNGCGGCAAAACCAAATGATTTATTTTACTTTAGAGTCCATATTCTGATAAAGTATACTTGGGAGACTACCCCGTATAATTTTTATCATTTAAAGTTAAACGGGTAAGAAATGACGAAGGGATGAAAGTGACCTACACACTGTGTGTAGGTACCGGCGAATGAACAATAGTCCATTAGCGGCGAATCGGAGTTAACTTGCATAAATTTAAAATTATAAAACACTTCGAATTTATAAGTTTATAAGTTTATAAGCGAAAATCAAAAAAAAAAGAAAATTGGCAAAAGAAAATTGACTTACTTGGGTAATTTGCCGAGATTCGTGATTTCCGCGAATTAATGTTATTCTGTCTGGATACCTCACTTTCAACGCCAACAATAATAAGAATGTTTCGACGGAATAAAATCCACGATCGACAAAATCTCCCAGGAATAAATAATTCGTCTCGGGCACGTCGCCTCCAACCTAAATCATCATTGTTAATTAAAAAAGAAGGTGATTTACGCCCGTTTTTATTTCATCGGAAAAGGGGTGGGGTTTGTGGTCGCTTATAGTTATATTTTCGAAAGTTTTGCGACCATATGGCTTGGTCGCGAATTGTTGTTCAAAATTTGGTTTTGTGTGAAGTTTCGCGATCACTATTTTTAGGTGGAAAAAGAATGGTCGCGAAACCTTGTCTAAAACCAAATTTTGAACAACGATTCGCGACCAAATGTGTGGAAAGTCCTCATAAACGGGTTTCTTTCGCGACCATTTTTGGTACCCTTCACCAAATTCGTGGGCTGTTCTGACATAAGCTGACGTACACAAACGATAATCATATTCGGAATGTGCCTTAGAAATGCTTTCGAATGAGTGGTTCTCACTGAGAACTTCTCAGACGACGATTTAAATACAGTTTTTTAAATCACACATAGTAACGGATTGTGGAATATTTACTTACTTTGAATAATTCTTTTAGGTCATAGAATTGGCCGTGTATATCGCCGCATACTGTAACAGGGGCGTCAACTCGTTGTACATTTGACTCCTCCACGAGAATTTCACGTGCCATTGCACATAGTGCTTTTACTTCAGATTCCTAAAAACAAATCTTATTAAAAAAGAATTGCGTGAAATTCAGTAAAGTAATTCTCGATATTTTTATTTGACCCGCTTTGGCCAACAAATGACGTTATGACGTAAAATTACAGGGTGTTTAACCTAGACTATTATATTTTTGCTGTTTTATGTAAGCCTAAACAGCAGCAAAAATGTAAGAGCCCAGGTTGGACACCCCGTATATTTAAGATAAAGCCTGGACGAGTTGAAATCGCCGTTCGTTTAGGTTTAAAATAAAATTATTTTCGCGGTTTTGATTGGCAGCAGCTGAGAATATTTCAGCTTGAATACAGCTTGTATTTCAGCTTGTATTTCATTACTATTACTACACTGTTTATATTCCAGTCTTTTATTTTTTAACCTACACGAACGGCGATTTCAACTCGTCACGGCCTTATTTAAATTGGTGCTTTGACATTCATTATTATTTACCTTTATTATTTCACATCTCCGTAATTGTTCAATTTGTCTGTCTAAGTCAGAAGACGCTGACATTTTCGGCTCTAAATTTAAACATTCGTCAAAAAAAAAACAAATAAACGAAAAATGTTGTTTTCAAAATATAAACAAAGTGACACATTGTTGATTTCCAATGAGTGAACATTTTTTTTTACCAAGAAACATATTTTGTATAATTTTTACTAAAGCCATACAGTACTATATGCAACAAACAAGATGCATAAGTGGTCATGAAATCTAATTTCGGTCTACAGGAACAAAATGTTTTAAAAGTTAACAAAAATAAGTTGATTAACCTACAGGTTTAAATTATAAATTTGGTTCAACGCAGCTCAACCTTTCCTTAACCAATGGACTCCATGTAACAACAAATAACTCCTTATAACTTATTCTAAAACGTGTTGTAAAATTGGAAAAAGTAAGATTGGAAACACCAAACGGAGCTTTATTTGGACGAGACGCTAAATCGCCACTTTGTATTGCAACTCTACCGATTATAATTATAAATTCGTTCGGGAAATTCCAAAATCTTTCGAAAATGTGTGCAATCGGTTAAAAAACACACCACAGCTTTTTATATATCACCAAATGTCTTCAAAAAACAGAGCTCACCCATCGTGATGTCGGAGAATCTGGTGAGTGTGGTCAAAATTGTAATATGACCCCTTTAAAAGGGTCAAATTTTTAGTCGGTCGTACAGAAATCGCAGACCCCTTATTCTAAAGTATTTTGCTCGCCTATTCCAAAAATGACACTTTAATCATGAAAATGTAATATGACCCTTCTAGGGTGTCAAATTACAACTTGCTTGAATTGGACCGTTATCGATTACAGTGGAGTCCATTGGCCAATTTAATAATTCGGCGAAAGTTAATTACACAATATATTCTCATGAAAGTGGCAAGATATTAACAATTATTTGTGAAAGTGCATGGAAAATTTGAAAAAAAGCGTTCTTTGGTTTGGGCAGTAACTCCCATACACCATTTCGTGAAAAAATATTCACACTTTTTAACCACGACTCACAACCAAGAATGCATAAAAGTTTTAACTAATAATTCATGAAATAACTATAGAATAATTTTCGCCGGAAAATAAATACGGATTGCCTTCATAAAAAAACAGTTTGGGCCTGACCTGGGCATTTCCACGAGTGAAATTACAGCGCAAATGAAAATTCAATAAGTGACGCGAATTCATTTAATAGTGACATATCCTTGACATTACAAGTTGAAAAAACACAGGTCATCATACCGTCGGGATAAATCGAAAAGTACAAAAAAATATATCTTTTCGAACTATCTCAAAACCCGTCAATAGATCGGAATCGGGACAGGAGCTTTTGAAAATCCCGGGATATGATATTTTAGTACATTAGAGCTAAACTCTGAATAATAAATTTTGTCTATCACAAAAGTAATAATAATAATAATAATAATGAATTGAGAGGCGGAATATATCATTTCATGTTAACAAAATGGAACATAAAAAAAACGTGTGCGATAAATAAACAACTAGCATGAACTGCAAGCGTTTTCGAGGCACCGGAAAAGATGAATTTATTCTTAAGTTGTTAAAATTTATAAAAAAATGAATTACATTCTTCACTTGAAACTTCCGTTGAATAAATTTTTCTTTATTTCTGATATGTCGGCATCACGCCATGTTCAAATAATTTGAGGCTAACAAAGTCTCTGAAAATAACGTAATGTCCAATACCATAAATAAACGAAATTAGGTTTAAGTTGAGTTAGATTACACAAAAAACGTCCCTAACCCGAGAACGCATCATTTAAAGACTGTACAGGGGGGTCTGGTTATAAGGCCCGAAAAAATGACTTGACCTTAATAGCGTTTAAAATTTTTTTTGCTAATATTTGATTTTCCCGAAAAAATTATGATCTTCACTCTACAAAATGTTAAAAAAGACACTATCTTATAGAAAAAAAAGCGTAAAAAGACATGATTTCAAAGATTTTTTCCCAAAACACATACTTCAAAAAAAATTGACTTGACCTTAGTGCAAGAAAAAAATGACTTGACCTTAGTGCAAAAAAGATGACTTGACCTTATAGCGGTCACCTTTTGTGACCTTATAACCAGACCCCCNCCCCCTGTATTAGATCTAATACAGTCTTTAAATGGTGTCTTCTCTGATCAGGGACATTTTTTGTGTAATCAAACTCAACTTAAACCTAATTTCGCTTATTTCTTTTATTTCGTCTAATTAGACGTTGATCTTAAGACAACTTTAGTTCCTTGAAAATATTCAAAACGATAAAATATAATCTACTAAAGTTTCTTGAAAAAGTTTCGATAAGACTGAATCAATTTAGACAAATTCAAAATATTCGCACTTTTGCCCGGTACCCCTATTTTTGGTTTACAGTCTGAGAAAACACGCCTTAATAACGATTTAACTTTTTTTCAGTATAAACAAATTGTATACAACTAATTCATAAATAGATGCTTCCTATTAAATATTTCTTTGTGGCGAAGGTTTTTTTTTAATGAACAAAAACATAATCATGAAAATTTTCAACAAAAAATAATAATAAAAAAAAATGACAAAAAAAAAATGAAAACAATAGCGAATTGGTTCCCTCGATTTAAAATTCAAAATTACAGCGTGCATTGATTGGAGCAAAAATTGGAGTTAAAATTAGTGGCAGTTAACAATGGAGTAATTTTTTTGAAACCAGAAGTTTGAGGACAAAGTAGTGGTCTGGTCACCAATTTTTCGAAAAAGCGATCTCTAGTAACCTACAGTACCTGCACCTTTCCCCCTCATGTTTTCGAAAAAATGTCTGGTGCTCTACCGGACATTTTTCCGACAAAAAAGGCCTGGCATTGTTTCGGGTTCGAAATGCTTGCAGACACTGGACCGATGAGAACGGTTTGTAAAAAAAATCAGCCTTTACTTGATCGCATAAATAATAAAAATTTAAATTGGTCTAAAATTTCTGGACAATATTTATTTATAATTGCACGTTTAAAAACCTAAGCTTTTTTTCCAGAAGTAGGTTATTTTAGTCTCATTTAAAATCCAAACTAATACTCCACCGCCATACTAAGGGACGATTTAAAGAACAAAATTGTGCACCTAGATTACCGCATGGAAATGGGTAAAAATTAAACCCAAGCATATGAAGGACGCCAAAATTGTCAACTTTCACGAAAATACATGATTTTATAGCTGACTATAAGTCTTTTATTAATCAGATTTAACCAAAATACTTAAAAAAAATCTGTGTAGGTGTGGTTCAGAGGTGGGCAGATTTTGTACCCTTGTCCGCGGACAAGGGTATACACGGGTAACTTTCATTGTAAGGGCATTGTAGGGTACACTTTTTTCCACTCGGGTAAACACGGGTACAACTCAATTTGTACCCATACCCGCGGGTAATTACCCTAGCTCGGGTAATTACCCTAGCTCGGGAAATTACCCTTGCTCGGGTAATCAAAAGCCGGTAATACCAAATTTAACCTGCAACAACGGTATCATATCTTTATAAATCTCTCCCTTAGTATATTGAACTTGATACATATCTCTAATCTAAACACGCTGTAATCCATACATCATTCTACGTAACACAAGATAAATTACGTATCAAAAAAAAAATCTAGCGGAAATTTATATTGGTTAACAGTATATGCACCCAGGCAAAGGTGTAATCCTGCGCAGCAGAGAATACTGAAGACATCAACATTTTTTCACCGAGAAAGATTAAATCAAATTAAAGAATTTTTATTCATTATTGTTTTCGTCTATCGAGGCGGCATGATTCCTTTTCTTACCCAAGTATACTGACTCTTCTGGCCGAAAGAATTGTTTCGAAATGAATACTAAAATGGAAAATAATTTAACCACCAGTGGGAAAATTAGATTCTAACCGAAAAATCGATAACAATTACAGGAACTCGGGAAAAACTCCAACCATAAAAAAGTTTTCCCACCATAAGACCTTAATTAAAATCCGTGAAAAAAATTCAAAAAGACATGATTTTAAAGATTTTTCCAGATACTTTTGCTTTGACCTTAGTCTCAAAAAAGTCCATAAGACCTTATGACGGCGCAAATCCCAGACGTTATAAGCAACCCCCAGGTCTTCATCCAAAAAAACGTAAAAAAGCCATGATTTTGAGGATTTTTTCCTGACTTGACCTTAGTACAAAAAACTGACTTGACCTTATAACGGCACAAATGGCTGACCTTATACACAACCCCTGTATTTTTTTCGAATATTTTAATTTTTACGGCTTTAGCCCTTGAGGCCCTAAACTTGAGGGTGTAGAGAAAAATACCTTTGGGTCCCTTGGGCGTGCATTGTAGGTTAATGTTTGAGGCGCATAAGCGGCTGGCGTATATGTGGTCGGCTGCGTTTTATGCGGTTGACTCATTTTCTCAACCACTCGAATTGTTCGACCATACACTTCGGTATTATCAAAATTTACCGCCGTTTTCCGCTGCTCAACTGTCGCAAACTAAAACGTTAGTTAGTATAACAAACGAATAATACTGGTGAAATTGTTTTTAGGTGAAGGCTTACCTGTATATACGCGCATCCCTTCGAGAACTGAGTGTGGTAATCTTTCAAGACGGTTACACGAACAATCGCCCCACAGACCTCAAAATGTTCTTTTAGTTCTTTTTCGGTAACTCGCCAATCGAGGCCGGAGACGAAAATCGTTCGAGCATCTGGATCGTCGCTGTCAATTGATCCTATGTCGACTGGAAGTGTAGATTGCTTTTATTTTGACTCAATTTTCGCGTAAAAAATCATACAGTACGGTGATTTAATTGGTATAAAATGTTATACGAATAATCTGTGTAAAAATTATTACCCGTGTTTTTGCCCGTGTCGTTATAAACGTATATGTCTCGTTCTAAATTTACACCCAAAAAAGTGAAAAAAGACATGATTTATCTTGAAAAAACATGACGTGACCTTAGTGCAAAAAAGATGACTTGACCTTATAACGGTCACACCGTGTGACCTTATAAGCAGACCCCTGTATAATTTTAGGCGCCAAAAAAACAAGAAAAATTAACGCCCAAAAAATCATTTATATGGTGTTGAGCCGATGCCTTTTGGCCCAATTCAATAAGTGGCAGTGGGTGCTGTTCTTGCAATTTCTTGATTTTCTCCGCTTCTTCTTGGGCGGTATTGTTAATATTTCGGAATAAGTTTTTCGTTTTCTCCGAATCATCATCGGAGTCGTCAGAAGTTATATTTGGATGAATGATGAGATGGTCAGCCGGTGATTTTGCCGGTGATAGGGCTTTCACCTGTACCTTATTCTCAACATCCTCCTTCTTCTCCCCATCCAATGTTACGAAAAACTTGGGCCGTTTTCAAATAAGTAGACACAAAAATTAAATTACAAATTCCGTGAGTATCGTAAAATTGTTGGGGATTGGTTACAAGATTTTCAATTCGTTATATAGAGAAGCTAATCGTCCAATTAAAAAAACATTCTTCTGATATGTTGAAACTACTTAAACCTAAATGACCTAGAAGCCTAAATTACAGTACGAACATATTTAGGCTATCAATTGAATTACACTAATCAGTCATGCAGTATGACTGATTCCAAATATTGTATTTGATATTCGTAATCAGTCATACTGTATGACTGATTACTGTAATTCAATTGGTGGCCTAAACATGTTCGTACTGTAATTTGCGCTTCTAGGTCATTTAGGTTCAAGGAGTTTCAACATATCAGAATAATGTTTTTGAAAATCGAACGATTAGCTTCTCTATTTTACTGTACTAAAATGGAATTTCACCAAAGAACCACAAAGTGGTCAACGGGTTTTAATATTGTTTAAACCATCAATATAAGCATTGTATCAACTTTGGTGTATACTCATTTGAAAACGACCTTTGGACTAACGGGCCGCTGCTTTTTGTCAATTTTTTTCTTTTTTGTTTTCTTGTCGTCGCCCTTTGGTGAAAGGGTCGTGGTTTCGGCGGTTTTTGTGATAAAAACGCGCTGGTCGTTTCCGCTCTTAACTTTTTTCTGTTTCACCTCGTTTTCGGGCTCGTCGTTGCCGCCCTTACTCTTACGCTTTGTGCCCGGCTTTTCTTTTTTAACATCCACATTTGCGGGCGTTGCCGAACCTTTAACTGTTATCGAACGTGTGATACTTATCGTTTGTTTTACAATTTATTATATCCCAGTCAGACGTCGGCAAAAAATGTAAAAAAAAGAGGACCCAAACCACACCTAATGGACCCGAATTTGACCCTACTAGACCATGTCAAAAAAAGTGGACTAAAAAGTATTCTAAAAAAATCAGGTCCATTCGGGGTAGGGTCAAAAAGTGCCGACCTCTGACCCCAGTTTAGTATGAACGGGGTAGTAAATTAAATGTCAAGACATGCATTTAAAAATGACTTGAGCTTACAAAATGTGATCTCCATCCAAAAAAAGCGTACAAAGACATGATTTCAAAGATTTTTTTTCCCAAAAACATGCTTCACAAAAAAATTGACTTGACCTTAGAGCAAGAAAAAAAAAATGACTTGACCTTAGTGCAAAAAAGATGACTTGACCTTATAACTCTCACACTTTGTGACCTTATAACCAGACCTCCATGTATATACGTGAAAAATAAAACAAGCCTTAAATTTTTGGTGCCCGCGGAATCATTAATTGCTCGAATGATCAAGTTTGAGGTTGGTTTAACTGCTTTTATCGGTTTTTCTTTTTCGCCGCGTTTCGTTCGAGTTTCCAATTCTTTCTTCTCGGCCTCGTCTAATTCCGGCTCCTTCTTAATCAATTAAAAAATAATTAACATTCGCTGAAAAAGATATTTATATACCTGTATGGCTAGTGTTGATCGTAGGCCACCTTGTGCCTTGATCTTTTTCGACAGGCGGCTGCGTTTGTCATCTTCATTTTCGTTGAGTTTTTCGGAATTCTTTGGTTGTTTCAAAATTAGTACCGATCGAATTAAAATTTAGAAACAAATGTGGACGTTTAGAACAAGATATAGAGGGGTGCTAAATAAGCGCCTGCTAAATAAGGGTCCTTGTGCTAAATAAGGGTCGGTACTCCTAAATAAGGGTCGCTGATTTTATCATTGGATTCCATGGGCATTTTTTACTAGCTTTTGGTTCGTTTATGGATATACCAAGTTTAAATTGTATTCAATAGAAATTTAAAATTTAAAAATCATTTATAAGACGCAAAAATCATAATTACGTAACCTGATTTTTTTGAAAAATCATTAACCGACCCTTAATACGCACACTGGCCCTTATTTAGCACACCCAGCATTAGGCGAGTTTAGTGTTCTAACCTGACGTAATTATGATTTTTGCGTCTTATAATTTATAAGTTATAAATGATTTTTAAATTTTAAATTTGTATTGAATACAATTTAAACTTATTATATCCATAAACGAACCAAAAGCTAGTAAAAGAATTTTGCAACGCCGAAATTTTTTTGTGTCGAACATTTTTCTATACGTTGAAAAGCCCATTAGCGATAAATTGGTCAAAAATGCACAATTTGTGTATAGTCGGTATTAATTTGCAAACGACCTTTCGACCACGAGTATGAGAAGGACTTGGCGAGGAGGTCCGATTTCGCCGCTTTTCTTTTTTATCTTTTTTAATTTTCTTGTCGCGACGTTTTTCTTTGTTTAAACTTCGATCTCGCGAAAAGGACCTTAAAGATAGCATTAAAAATGTTATAAAATAATAAACAAGTAAGATGAGGGTCGTTTTAATTTAAAAACCAGAACAGGTATTGACAAATGNTTCGCGGGAAAACTGGATTGAGTCAAAGCCATCTTGCGTCATGACAAATACACGTACAAAATTTATTTATTCGTATTTTTTTTTTCGAATTTAAGCCACCTAACAGGACCCCCATACGGGGCTTAGGGGATTAGGAGTTGAGTAGAACAATGTGGTATTAATATCTGAATACACGTTAATTGCTCAACAAGATCCTCAATCAAAACGCACCCTAAAAAAAACGTACACGATTTCAAAAACAAAAAAAAAACGTAAAATTATTGGGCTAGTTACGATTTGCAAATAAATTGAAGAACTATTTGATAATTTATAAAATTATGAACCTGTAGATTTTGTGTAGGCGTAAAGTAAATTTCCAAAATCGAACAAGATAACTTTTCAATGACGATCACGAATATGCTATTTTAAAACTCTCAAACGTGAAATTTGACCCCTTTTTGGGCACTTTTCTGCAAATATGGGGTCAAATTACGAGTTATTTGAAACGAGCCGTTATGGTACGCGTTCGATCAGATTTTTGACGGCGATTACGAATATACTACACCACCTGAGGGGTTATCTTACCATTGGTTATCTTACCAAGGTTGGGTTATCTTACCACTTTTTTGACCAAAACGTATCGTGATTTCCAATTATTAAACTAAACGCCCTGACGGGTTATCTTACCAAAGTTGGGTTATCTTACCGCTTTTTAAGCGTTTATAAAGGTAAGATAACCCCTCAGGTGGTGTATGTTAAAATTGCCAAACTCGAAATTTGGCCCCTATTAGGGTATTTTTGGGCAAACCCAATTCCATAACAGAGCATCCGCGCGAAGCGTGGTTGAGAGCGCACATGTACCCAATTCTTTGACAGAGCAGCACGATTTCAAAAAAAAAACGTGAAATTATTGGGCTAGTCACGATTTGCAAATAAATTTATAAAATCATGAACCTGTAGATTTTGTGTAGGCGGTAAGTAAATTTCCAAAAATTAGCAAGATAACTGCGCAAGC
>SCLG01001446.1:0-10592 GCA_004367875.1 Oikopleura albicans
GGATAAGATTTCTTTTTAAATGATTATTTGAGTAATTTAAATATATTTTAAATGAAATTACTGGATTAAAGTAAGAGCCTTATATCAAAATAAGACAAAATTGGTATAAGTGACAACGCCGAGTAAAGGAAGGGGCGCCAAATAAGGGTAGGTTTCGAAAAACACGAAGTTTCCCCTTACCTGGCGCTCACCCTGTATATTGTCCGAATTATAGAAAAAAATTAAATATCCGCGTTAAATGTCTAGTTACACATTTTCGGGAGCCGAAAAATTTGTTTTTTTGCCCCTTTTTTCGTTTTTTTTTTCTAAAGCGTGAGAACATTGATGGCTATGAGAGCCATTTACTCTCTTCATTCTTTATTCACGAAATAATTAACGGAATCGACTAATCCGGATTTGAGCATTTGTTGAGACCAAAATTGATGCTTTAAATTATTAGTTTTTTTTCTATTTTACTTTTCTTCACAAAAAAGGGGAACCAGAAAGNTTTTCAGCTGTTTATTTTCATAAATCATACCGGATATTTTTCAAGAAGAGCTAAAGATTGAAAGATGTTTATAGAGAATATTTTTGAAAAATTCATTCTTAACTCCAAAGGGTCATTTTTGAACCGGCATAAACCGAAATTTTTGAATCGAAATTTTCGTTTTGCCGAATCTAAGTAACGTGGAAAGCCTAGTGCAAGCCATAATAACGGGGTAATGAACCCGTGCACTGATTGGCTATCCTCACTGGGGTCCTCCGAGTTAGCCAATCGCCAAACAAGCTGCCGATAGGGCGAGCCCGCCTAATTGTAGTCATGGTAATTTCTTCGGAGAAAGAAAATAGGAAAATTTAGGAAAATAACCGAATAATTTTCGAAAAAAATTAATTTTCGTCCCATCCTATTTATAAGATCCAAAGGGCATAATTTAAAAAAGTGATGCATACAAAACTGAATATGCGCAATATTTCGCCGAAAGGAGCCGTTTTAGCGTTTTAATGCCATTTGACGAGTCAAAATTTTATCCAATGAATGAACTGCCCAGTGGGATACTTCGACGACGCGGATCTCCCACAGCGCTAAAAACGTTATTAGCCGAATGCCGAAAAAGCAAAATCACTATTGGGGCTGTACTGATGGCCACGATTACTTTTGCGCTGGCTAAAATTCGAAGATCCGCAAATATTAGGTATAAAGGGCGAGCCCCAAGTAAAGGTAGGTTACGTGTTGTTCAAAACCTAGCCTTACATGACGCCCCCACCCCTAAATGACGTTGTCACTTATACCAATTTTGTCTTATTTTGATATAAAGCTGAGACGTTAATTCTATAATTTTATTAAAATATATTTAATTTGCGCAAATAATGACATAAAAAAGTTTTATTTGGAGACCATTACCTTTAACTGGCGTACCCTTACTTAGCGGCAAATTTTTTTCCCGAAATGAAACCGACCCTTACTTGGGGCCCATCTACCCTTACTTGGCTTCCTACACTTACTTAGCGTGCCCTTACTGGACGCTCCCCCTATATTTTCACAACTCGTCAGTTTAAGGTCTTTTTGTTGATTTCATTTTCAGTGAATTCGCCTTTGATGTTGAAGTTAACCTACGCAATCGATTTACAAGAAAGTTAGGCACTGATCACGTGGGCTGTCTTATTGGTGGATTTCCAATGTTACCAAGGTAAATGACTACAATTGAGAGGCACCGCCTGATTCGGGCTTTTCCGGCGAAAGGGTAATCCGCCGAAATTTTCCCACCTGAAAAGGGGTAAAATTTCGACGGATTACCCTTTCGCCGGAAAATAAAAACAGACCGATTTAGACGGTGCTCATTGAGAAGAAGCTTTTTTTGTACAATCCTTACTTCCATAACGGACGTTTTTGATTCTCGAAAATAACCTCCGTATAGAGTTTAATTGTCATAAAATGCTCATTTTTCGACTGTTTTGGGGACATTTTTTTCACAAAAATCTTCCGTATTGAAAGAAAGCGTCCGTATTGAGATTAATAACTGTACGTAAATATTCCTTTTTAGCACTACACCCGACATGTCCTTTTGGGAATTGGCCAAAAATCTACGACAAAAAACTGTGACAAAGTTGGATAAGGGACTTCATTTTATTTACAGTATGATTTACGACGAGTTTCCGTGGGAAGCGGACGAATTCCGGGAACTGGAAAATGAAAATAACGGACTCAGTGACACCTTGAACTTTTCCAATATTGGTCCTTATCCATTCAAAAAAGATTATAAAATATGTGAGTACATTAAATATAGGGGGTCTCCAAAGAAGGGTCGCTTTTGCTAAATAAAGCTCAGTCACGCCAAATAAGGGTAGCTTTGTTCCAGATGAACATGATTGCTCCAAATAAGGGTCGCTAATTTTTAAATTGATTTTTACCGATATTTTTTTTCATTACAATTGTACTATTAAATACGGCTCGGGTCGCCATATATAAGGGGTCATTGTTTTAAAGAAAGCGACCCTTATTTGGCAAACTCCCTGAATCTTATCAAAGATATCATATTGATATTATTGATATGATTTTTTTTTGGCATATATCTACCGGTTGCATTTCATGAAAATCCGCCGAGCGTTTCTAGTATTCCGTGTCGGCATATTTTAAGATGGTATAAACACCAATTTTCCCATTTTTTATTTTGAACTAGGGTGCCCTCCTTTTCCCTTCCTTATAAATGCGGCATTTATAAAGAGGGGAAAAAGAAGGAGCACCACAGTTCCAAATAAAAAAGGGAAAATTGGTCTTTTTGTCATCTTAAAATATGCCGACACGGTATTCTAGAAACGCTCGGCCAATTTTCATGAAACTCAACAGGTACACTAGAAGACTAGTTTATAATAAAAAATGTAGGCGACGTTTCAGAACAATATACGGCCGGCGCTCATTGGATACCAATGTTTGGCGCTTATGCAATTTTGTTTAACTCTGTGAATGAACTGTGTGTCACAATGATGTACCCAAATCTGTCGGAAGTTAACAAAAAATACGCTCAAGAATACATTGGATACGTTATGTCAATTATCGAAGATATTAACGCCGTAAAAGATATAACATTGGAAAAATATGTACAGTAAAATATGCATTGCTTTAACCTGCCTATATTTATGAGTTATAAAATAAAATATAAAACCACGGCCCTAATCTCAAATGAGACGCTTTTGATTACCGAGAATCAGTTCAATATCGTTCGGGAAGAGACGTGGTGCCTGATAAGTGCATTCGAAAATAATAAAATCGTTTAAAAGTCAACGTTAACTCTCAAGGGTCTCGAGTGGCATATAATCCGTATGGGAAAAATGGTCTAAATTTGTACCAAACGCCCTGGCTGCTATGTTAAGCTTTATATCTAAGAGAACGATGCGGTTTCTGGGGTACCCTCCTTATCATAAGGGCCACCTTGACCCGCTTTCTCATAATCAGGGCCACTTTCTCATGATAAGGGCCACTTTTTTGGCGAAAATTTTTTTTTCTCATAATAAGGGCCAAAATAGGCATTTTTGACCCATAAATGGGCATTTATCTCTCATACTACTCTAGTAATAGGGGCATTATCACTGAAAATATTTTTTTTACTCACAATAAGGGCCAAAATGCGGTGTGAACGGTGGCCCTTGTTATGAGAGATTTGAGTTTTTGTCTGATAATCTGGCAAAGTCTGAACAAATTATCCAATAAGATTGCCGGATATTAATATACTACTAGTAAATACACTTTACACTGTACTGGTCTCCACATGGGAATACAAAAATATAAAAAGTAAAAACTACATAAAAAATTGAGTGAATTACTAACAGACTATCTGTCAAAAAAATCCACTTTCTCATAATATGGGCCATCCCATAACAAGGGCCACTTTTTCAGTATACAAAAGTGGCCCTTATCATGAGGGGGGAGTGTAATCCATTATAACAAATTCACTGGACACTATGAGAAATTCTTAGACGTCTCCAAAAGAATATAGGAAGATTTACAGAAAGGCGGTGAAATGCGAATTCGAAGCCATCATACCTTCGGGAGTTAAACACTGTGGTAATTCAGTCATGAAGTTCGTCATCACGAATAACCAATTCTAATAAAATATGCCTTTGACTTTGTCCTAACAACCATATTTACGTTGCAATTTTGCCGCCTGTGATATTTGAGCATTTTATTTGCGTAAGAAAAAACATTTCTCGAGGAACAAGTTCATAAAAAAGACATAGAGAAAAATACACGGAGCTCCTCGCAATTAATATCAAAATTAATAAAGTAAATAAAAATTTAATTTGAAAAACATGTCACGCAAAAAACAGGTTTTATATATAGGAACGCAAATAAATTATCGAATACACTACCTACCTTATTTGTAGGGGGTGGACCATGTGAAATTGGCCAAAAATTGACTAATGAAACTTCGACCGGAAATAGGCCCCTTCTCAGTAGCCGAATTAACTTGGTCATGGTATATAAATTATAATATTATATTATCTAATATTATATTAGCTAACACCTTGAACTGTTGTAAAACAAAAAATTTAAGACACAAATACACTTTACCTATTTTCAGGTTGAGTTTGTACACAACATGAGTCATGTTACATGACGGACACCTACTTAAACAATCGTGTAATTTGACTTTTTTTTTCCTCTAAATGTTGTCAAAAAGGGGTCAATTTTCAAATCCTAGAATTTACTAATAGCCTTTTCGTGATCACCGTAATGAGATCGAATTAGCACCATGACAACCTATTTCAAGAAATTTGTAATTTGACCCCATTTTGGAGTGAGGTGTCAAATTACATTATATAAGTTTTCGAATTAATCATTAAGCATAAGTGATAAAATAATTTCAATTTGATATGTATACCATTCTCAAATTATGTACTTTTAAATTGGTGAAATTTGACTCTTTTAGGGCGCTATGGAGGTATCAAATATCATTTTTCGCTATTCTTATCGATAAACTCAGACTTTTTTCGGCTACATGTTACTACTACAAAGGCGCTCAATCGTCAAAAGGCGATTTTGAGTAACTGGTCTAGAAAAAACAATATCTTGAAAATCCCCTTTTGACGATTCAGGGCAACAAATTGCTTAATATCATGCCGAAAAAAACTAATCTATAGCACCACCAGTACTCAAAAAAAAAAGACAAAAAGATTCATAATTTTGCAACAAAGGTGTACCATGCGTTGTGATTAGTATCGAACTTTGCAATCAAATGTTGTTAGATCGTTTCTCCGAACATTTTAGACTACCATGACGTAAGAATTAGATATTAGAATAGGAGAAAACAGTTTAAAATTTTGAAAAATTGTACGACTTATTTTATAAATTTAATTT
This sequence comes from Oikopleura albicans, assembly GCA_004367875.1. NCBI lineage: Eukaryota > Metazoa > Chordata > Appendicularia > Copelata > Oikopleuridae > Oikopleura > Oikopleura albicans. The sequence goes on from SCLG01001446.1 coordinate 5,333, forward strand.
CTCATCGCCATTTTGAGACGTCGATATTTCTAGAATTTTTTAGTCAAATGAACTTGACCGTGATTGATAACAATAGCTAACGCATTAAATAGTAATAAAAACATAAAATGTGCAGCAAAAATTGGGTCGAGTGATTTTTGTGTTTAGTTTGTACACAATATGACTGACCGGTCCTTAAGTTACTGTTGGTTTTATTAAACTTAATTGGTTAATTACTAAACCGACAGTGGTTCATTTTCAACGCGAAATAACTTTATAATTATTATTGACTTTCGTGATTTGTCATTTTTAACTAAATTGAGGGAACAAACATAAATGAAAATTTTAAAACCCCTCTCACACTTCAGCTATCAGCTTGGTTGTGCGTTAAGGGTACTACTGTAAACAAAACTAACCAAAATAACGTGATTTTATAATTCTAGAAAATGTTGTCGATTTAAATTTTTTGATAACGTTTGACATTTAACCCTTGAACACTAATTGTAGACGATTGCTCACACTTACTTTTTATTAGCGTCTTTTGTGTGTTTTTATTATCTCATGCCAGAGAAAATCAAAAAAGAGAAAGCATTTTTATGAAAAAAACAAGAAAACAAAAAAATTGAAAAAAATACGCAAAAAATACGTTTTTGCTTTAAAGCGCTAACATAACATGTCTTCTGATAACAAAAAAAGCTATCATAAAATGTTTTTCGACCTCAAAGACAAATATTTAGTTAATATGACCGATAATTGACCAGTAATTATTGGTTTGCCGAAATTTTGAAATGATAATTATAATTATGGCATAGCAGCAATAGAATCAACGTTCTTTGAAAATGACATAATTGATTTATTGCAGTTTGCGTTGATTGCAAGGACATTGCTACTATGCCATAATCAACTTATCATTAAAATTAAAAAGGAAATAATAATAAATTATAAAATATAATTAATTAATACATAAATAACAAAAAATACAACATATGGATTTCTAAAGAGTAAAAAAGGGCCGATGCAGAGTGAGGACAATATTTCACACAATTTGTGTGTTCAAGGAACTCTGAGAAATATGTGTTCAAGGGTTAAAAGTTAGCATGCAATTTCAAGTATTGTTTATTTTAAATATGTATTACAGTAGCTGAAAAAATCTTGACCAACCGTAACAATTGTAACAAAAACTTTTTCACAAAAAGTTTCGGGGCGTTATGAACTAGAATTTTTTTTTTCGTTTTTAGCCGCTATTTTTTGTGATTTTATTATTTACGGTTATAATTGTGAACAAAAGGATTTTTAGCAAAATGTTAAGGATGTATTTTTTATTGATTTTGAAGAGCCCCGTGTTGAGCAACTAAGAATGAATTTCAAAATTTTTGTTTTTTTTATTCTGGAATACATGGGCTTTATTCGACTTGGACAGCGACGCATTTTTGCCAGCAAGATTTTATTAAAAACAGGTAAAATCATATTCTTTACTAGTTAGAAAAAAAAAACTTTAAAATCTCTCCAATGAATATACACAAGGTGCGCTGTTAACTGGCATCAAAGAAAAATCCCCAAAAGTGGCCGGTTAACGGGCAATGCGTAGACGTTTTGTCGGGAAAAGTAAAATTCTTGAAACTTGAAGTAATACTTTAAGTATTATAGAGAAAATGCAGAAGAATAATTCATGTGTGCAAATACCGCACACACTTTGGGAGTTAAACTTAAGGGTGGTATGCTCGATTTGTTTACAACTCAACATCATTTTTTTTTATTACACCGCATTGAATACATATAGTTCTCTTCAGATTATCCGTAAAGGTTTAGTGAATGAGTTCAAGTGCAAAAAAATAAGTTAATCCACGAATTCTAGAAATTTTGAGCGTTTCAAAATTTCAAATTTTTCGATAAACTGGGAAATCACTCGCACGATTGCTATTTGCTAAAATTTGTTTGTGTTCGGGTAACTCCACAGTAACTTTAGGGGCAAACAAGGCACGACTTGAGTGCTAACTGCACAATACATTATCATTTTTACGTAAAAATATTCTTCCAAAATGTGTCAAAAAAGTTATTTCGTAAATACGGCAACTGGTATTTATTTGATTCGTTTTTTCTGTTAATTTTAAGGCCCTTCGCTACAAAACTGTAAGAAAACGTTTTCAGATTTTTTCTTAGATCGTTATTTTTTTTTTCAGTTGAAAATAGGTCAAAACACTAATTTTCGAATAATTGAAAAAATAAATTAAAAATTGAAAATGTTTTCTTACAAATTTGTAGAGTTTTTTATTTCACACTTTTTCCACAAAAAATGAAATTGATCCAACACGCCGTTCAAACGAAATAAACCGAATGAGAAACCGGAAGTGCCAAGTTCAGCCTCGAGTTCAAGGTCACTGTCAATAGTTGTGGTGCGTGAAAAGATGGGAAATGATTCCCAAAAGTGGGGAAAATGTGTACATGGCATTTTCAAGTTGATTGAATGTATGCCTTGTCCACAATAACGTTTTCTTTTTTATGCATGTTTGTAAACAAATCGAGCAGACCACCTTAACTCCTACCAGATAGCTTTACTTCAAAGTCCAATTAAACTGGAATAATCTTAAACCAATAAATTTCATTTTGTCGAAACAAAATTCCGATTTTAAATTTCAACTCGACCCCGTACTTTGAAACGCTGTCATAAACAAACGCTTTTTATTTTACTTAATTTTTTTTTTCAGGCTAGATGTATAATTTATTGTTCGAATTTTTAAATTTGAAAAACACAACAATTGTTCAAAGCGGTATTTTAAGTAAACATTCAGTTTACCGTTCAGTTTTAGCGTGAAAACTGCACATTTAAAAGATGCATAGTACTGCATACTGAAATATATCGAAATGAAGACAAACTGGCCGGTTAAGGGCGTTTCGTCTAATGTTTTACAACAAATATCCAGAATGGCTTTGATACAAAAACACCACCTAACTGCTTAAAGTAACACCAAAATGAACAAAAAACTGTTACTTTAAGCGAAAATTGTTATTTTAAGCAGGTAGGGCGTAGGTTAAATCGAAAAAGGTCAAATAGTGTTAAAAATATTACGTAATGTTTAGTTTTTGTTGTTACTTTAAGCAGAAATGAGGTCATAAAATTGCGCAATTTGGAAACATCACGTGATCAATTATTATTAATACAGGGGAAAAGGTTATTACTTATAAGGTCAGATCTAAAAAAACTGACTTTATGATTTTTAAGATTTGCTTTTCATTTTGCACTTTAAATAAATTGACTTGACCTTGTAACTATTTGGAGAAATTGATTGTTCGAGAAAAATTGTATAGACTAAAAATTGATACCTTTTTTCAATATATATATATTTTTTTGATAATTTTTCAACTCTGAATGATTAATCTGAATTTAATCAGATAAAAAATATTTTTGAAATGTACTAAAAGTACTTTACATCCGGAAATATTGAACAATAAAAATGAAATTCTCAAAAAACTGTTACTTTAAGCGAATAGTGCTACTTTAAGCAGGTAGGTGGTGTGCGAAAACGAGCTTAATTTTATATCCCGAATTATTTATTGATTTTTTCGATTGAACTGGCCTCGGCAACCATGGACAGCCCAGCTCACTTTTTACTAATTGAGACCCTTACTTTTTCATATTTAAACAATTTGGTAAAAAAAACGAGCGTCAAATAAAACTAATTTCAAAGTGGCTGAGTTAAAAAGTGTATTTTAGTCGGATGGGTGCTGAATTTGATTTTTATTTTCATGGTTGGAAAAATGATGACCGAAACCGTCTTACAAACCGCTCAACAACTCGATTTGAACCGACTTGAAATGCGCCGACTTCGATTGCCGAGCAACAAATTGTCCAGACGAGTTAAAAGCTTTTCGATGCCACATAGGAGTTAAACAAGACGGAGATTTCGCCGGAGCCGGTGGACAAGGGTTCGTAACGGTCGGAAAATGGCACCAAAAAGAGGCGGCTTTTAAACACTTACGAATGACAGATATAAAAGTGACTGATAAAATTAATGAAAATATTCAAAACAGTCAAAAAACGATCGAAGAATTTTTAACTCAACGAAAATTCAAAGACGAAAATATTGTGGCCGTTTTTGGGTCCTACCGCCAACAAGTGTGCCAATTTGGGACAGCTCTTAATTACACTATTATTATTATGGAGCGATGCGTCTGTAATTTGCACCAATTTCCGGACGAGGACAAAAATCAATTTTTCGTCTTGGTCCAAAATGTTCTAAACGGGTTAAAAAGGATTGCCAATGAAGGTGAAGTACACGGGGATATTAAACCCGAAAATATTTTGCTGAAAAAAACAGTTGATGAAAAATGGCGCGCGCTGATTGGTGACTTTGGTTTGACGAATAAACAAGGGGGTACCCCCATATTTGCCGCTCCGGAGGGAATAAGTTCTAGAGAAATTGAAAAAACGGACATTTATTCCCTGGGAATGACGATTTTATTTTGCATTTTTGAACCAATGTTCGCCCTAAAAATGCTTTATGTCCCAATTAGGAGTCAACTTCGGGAGTGTCGGGAAATTTTGGAAACTCATTCCATTTTGTTGCTTATTTCAAGAATGATTCACCAAAATCCAAAAGAAAGACCAAATATTCGAGAAACCAAGGAATTAATCGAGCCAATCAGATTTGACGGTAAATTGATCTCGGAAACCCAATTGGAATCGGAAGGGTTAAATTTGTCCGTTTTTCGTGAAAATGAATCAGAAAATAGCATTTTATTTCCGGCATTACATAAAAGATTGTCCGACTTATTCACGTTAGTACTTTATCTAGTTTCAAAGTCTAATGGAAATATTTTTAGAATAACTTTCAAGCTTTTTCATTTCTCAAAATCAGAGTTAAAAACGGCACAATCACATTTTTGGGGGGGGGGATTACTTCCTTTTTTCGGAATTTTGTTATTATTTTTGTTTTGTTTTTGCTCAATATCCAACATAAAGTTGTTAAGAAAGTTTTGAAAAAACATTGTTTTTGGCACTTCCAGATAACCTAATTGGTTTTTGAAGGAAACGCTTTTCAAAGCAAAGTGAATCAATAGCACCAACACTGTTCACGTGATTGATGAGGTTTTCAAAAAAATCAACAGAAAGTCTAACTTTTATAGGAAAAGTGTGTTAAACTAAAAAAATGCGTTATGATTAGTATTGAACTTTGCGCTCAAATTGTGTTTAACCATTTCTCGGAACATAATGTTACAATAATGATTACAATAATGATACAATTTGTAGACGACCATCTTGTAAAAAGTAGACATTAAAAAA
>SCLG01001449.1:0-11880 GCA_004367875.1 Oikopleura albicans
GTTAAGTAATGGACGGTTAAGTACTTAACCTGTGTATTCCGAGATATAGTAAAACGTAATTTTGTTGCAAAGTTAAATCAAAGTCATTACGCATAGCACACTTTTTTTGGTAAAGTATGAATTTTTTTTTAAATAGTACCAAGTGCTATTGATTAATTTTTTAATAAAAATTCAAACAAAAAAATAAGGCAATCGTTATAGTAGAACAGCTTTTATATCCGTTTTCCCGAACGTACACTTTGTAAACAAATCGACTGACCCCTCCTTAATTGTATAAAAAGCTTTTTTTATTTAAAATTAAAGGGTGAGATAAAGTTCAACAAATCGACTTCCGCCAAAAAGTATAGACATAGGGTGATAAAGGCTAATTTGTGAGCAAATTTTCGACAAATTCCCCTTTCGACATTTTAGACATGATACCAATTTAGTTTGTGCCATTTATAAATGGTAAATATTTTGTAAACGTTTTCGAAGAACAGAATCAGGCGGGACGCCATTCATTGCCGTCTCGGGAGCAATCTCGAATATCAGGAAAGTTTGAATTCGCGCTACTGCAACAAATTCTTCTCAAAAAATTTTGAAAGTTTTTTTTTCTTAAACATTCAGAATATTTTAAGGAGGTTTCAGTCATGTTGTGTAGAAATTGAATCCGAAAACCAGTAAAGTCCATCTTTGTCACAAATGTGATGTTTTTCCAAATTTTAGTGTTTTTCGAATATGTTTTTTGTTTTAAGCTTGAAATCGAAAAAACGCTTCATAATCTTGTTCGTCCTGTTAATTAGAAGATTATACAAAAAAAAACGAAACCAATACCACCAACAGTATTCACGTGATTGGCGGTTCTATATTCAGTTTTTGTGAAGTTCAATTTTTAGTGGGCGCGTTCCGTAGTGACAAAATATATTCTGAGAAATGATAGAACATAATTTGGTTGCAAAGTTCGAAAAGGATCTCAACGCATGGCACACTTGTGTTGCCTAATTACTACATTGTTACTTTATTATTATTGTAGCAAGATCCACGCGGTGTCCCAATATTTAAGCTAGATATGATATCTAATTTACAGCAATATGTAGCTATGTTTAAGTGGAACTGTTGTTCTCATAGTACAACACAAAATTGATCTCAACGTTTTTGATGAAGAGATTTTGTTACCTTTTCTCCCAACGTGCAATTTGTAAACAACATGACTAGCCGGTCCTTAACTACCAGGGGAAGTACGTGTATATAGACACATAACTTTTTTTTCGTCGATTTAAGGTAGATGGAGGCCTCGTAGGGCATAACGGGTTTTGCTGACCCCCCTCAACTTTAAAAAAAAATTACATTGACGGTATTTTTTTTGCGTAGGTTGGATATTTCAAACAGCTCTCTAGGGGGCCCTGGTGGCCCAAATAAATTTCTGAATAGTCAGATCGAAGTAGTTTGGCCTTACCAATTTTTTTTTCGAATTATTGCGAATTATTATGAATTTTTTAAGTACGTGTTTTAATACACATATTTTCCACCTACATGTTCCCGACAACTCCTGCCCCCTGAGAGTTCAGTGAACTTCTTTACAATCGTGTTAGGGGGTTTAACTCCTTCTGTGTTCTATTTAGGGCTGACGTGCTGTACCTCTAATTCAAACCCATTGAAAGTGTCTCGGTACAGCAGAAAACGGCGGCACGAAATTTCACAGATGCCCCGAAGCGCATACTCCATAGTACCACGAACTTGGTGTTCTTTGCCCACAGAGGGGGTTAATATGCCTTGGAAAAAACACGAAGATAATGACTTCATTTTGTTTTGTCACGATCATTGGATCAGTCGTATGCAAAATCCCGTTCAATTGCAATTAGATGCAACATTTTTTTGTGATCGTACAGGACTGGCTATTTGAAAAACTTTCTAACATTCCACTTTTCTAACATAATTTTTTTCAAGTTGATTATAGCATAGTAGCAATTTCTTTGCGATCACCACAAACTACAATAAATTAATTATGTCATTTTCAAATAACGTTGATTCTATTGCTGCTATGCTATAATAATAATTATAACTTATAACTTATAAGTCAAGAACTGAAGCAATGACATCTTACGGATCGGAATAGAAGTAAAACAAAAAACAAAAATGAACGCATTATTCAGCGGCTCATACAGTATTATTAGTACGGCATTACCAATATAATTATCTCTACTTGATATAAAGTAAAGTTTATAAATACCCCCAAAATCATTAAATTTTTCATTTTGATCGGTGATTTTTTAGCTTGATAATAGGATATAAACAATGCCTTATTGGGTTAGCCTTGATGAATACATCGAACGGGGTGGACGAACAGTATATTCCTGTATTTCAGGAAGTTCAATATATAACTTGAAATTCAAAAACGTTTGTATGACCTTCAAAGGTTAATTTTCTGACTCAAAATCTGACACAGTTCATATAGCAATACACCATGTGCGCCGTTATGTCAGAAAACCAAATGAAAAAAAAAGTGTAACGTAACGGCGAAGTGCGTAGGCGATTTCACTGGTAAACGCCAAAAAAATTAAAAATTGTAACATAATGGGACGAACGGGGAAAATATTGCGCAATACGTTTTTTTGTACAAATTGTAACATAACTGGACGAACGGGAGAATATTGCGCAATACGTGTTTTTTTCTGTACAAATTGTAACATAACGGTACGAACGGGGAGAAAATTGCGCAATACGTGTTTTTTGTTCTCTACAAATTGTAACATAACGGAACATAGTTATTACGTAACTCAAAAGTATTGTGAAATAAGCGTTTTTTGTTACAAATTGAAACATAACGGAAAATTGTAACATAACGGCGTAATGCGTAGGCAAAAACGCCAGAAAACTTTTTGCTAAAAAATTGTAACATAACGGGACGAACGGGGAATAATTGTAACATAACAGGGTGAAACATAACGGCGCAGCTGGTGTATTCAATCTTTCAATGTTCAATTGAGTCAAAAAGTATGAAAAGTAAAAACAGAATGATATTGATTTGTTCAGATATCAGAGGAGATCAAAGTCTAAAAATTAAAAATTTAAAATTTTAACTCCCAGGGGAAGTGCGTGTATATAGACATACAACTTATGGAGGCCCCGTAGGGCAAAATGGGTATTGCTGACCTCCCCTCAAATTTTCGAGAAAATTCGATTGACGGTATTTTTTTTTTGCGTAGGTTGAAGATTTCAAACAGCTCTCTAGGGGCCTTGGTGGCCCAAATCAATTTATGAATAGTCAGATCGACGTAGTTTGACAAACTCTACAACTTGGCTTTACCAGTTTTTTGAATTATTATGAATTATTGTAAATTTGATCATCCTTCCCCCTGAGAGTTAAATAAAAAACTTAAAATTGAAGTTTATATTGAACTTCGTAGGCATTCATGCGCAACCGAACTATGGATACGTATAGGAGTGTTTACGCAAAAGTTTATGAACATTTCGCCGTGAATTATCGCATCAGACAAATAACCGTTGTAACTGATGGAGAAAAATCTCTATACAAGGCGTTTTTAACAGGTTACATGTTTAAACACCAATATCGAAAATTTGAACTTTAATTAATTTAATTCTTTGTTATTCACAAAAAAATACACAGGATATGCCGTTAACCGTCCAGCCCTTACCCGTCCGGACCGGGTCAACCGTCCATTTTTGAATAAATTGTTTTTTGAGCTGACGCCTACACGATCCGCCGTTAACCGTCCAGTTTGAACTAATTGTCCGTTTTTAGGTAATTTAAAAAAAAAAATTTCTTCGTTTCTCTAACATTTGTGTCATATAGCAAAAACTTTTTTCAATGGTCAATTTAGTCAAAAAGTAAAAAAAATATATTGATCGGTTAAGAAATCGACCACGCTTAAGAAATCGATTGTATCATCCGTAACATTCATAGAAAAGAGTCACTTATCAGAGAAGATCAAGTTCTGATGTAAAATGGCTATTTGTCGTTAACCGTCCAGTTTCGATTTTTAAAATTTCCCAAAAAATTGAAAACGTATTGATCCGTTAACCGTATGGTTTTGAAAATAAGTTAGTAGACGGTTAACGACATATCCTGTGTATTCATTTTAGGAAAGGACCCGTTAGTCATGCTGTGTAAAAACTAAACCGTATAATCAGTTAATTTCGTTTTTGCCGCACATTTTATATTTTATTAATATACATGGCTGTTATTAATATAAATACTATTAAGGACGGCCCATGGTGTTTTCGTCAAAAAATTGTTATTGTATGAATTTGTCTTGTTAACTCCGATTCGCCGATTATGAACTAGTGTTCATTCGCCGATACCTACAAACCATGTGTAGGTCACTCTTATCCCTTCGCCATTTTTTACCCGTTAAACATTTAGTGATAAAAATTACACGGGTAGTCTCCCAAGTATACTTTATCACAATATGAACACGAAATTAAAATAAGTCATTTGATTGTGCCGCTAAGTGCCGCTATGTGCGCCCAACTTTGCCAAAGAGTAAAATATATTGACATATTTTTAATTCCTGGAGCGCGTGCGTTTTTATGGCGAAAAGCGGTCGACTTTTCAAATGCATTTTTTACTATAATGCTAAAAAAAGTACTATATACTAGATTATATCATAGTTTTTTTTTGTTCTTAATTAAAAAAAATTCAAAAGTGAGCCGTAGGAATTAATGTCAAAGTTAATGTCAAAAATTATATTGTGACTTTTTAAAACTTCAACAATTTGAATAAATTATTTCTATTTTAAATTAATTTTAAAAATCAATTTAGAATTAAAGAAAAAAAATCTGGTACATAATTGTAATTTATTGTAATTTTGATTGTTAACTGGTTGCGCGTTTCGGGTCATAAAACGCTAACTCTTAATCCCACGTGTTTTGTCAGACCATTAAATTAAAGTTGATGAACGTATAATTTTTTTGTAATAATCGACCGTCCAATGAAAATGAACAGTTTGTCCACTACGCGTGATTTTATTTGGGAAAAACGCTTTTTTTGTTAAAAGCAGCGCGAAATGGGTCGCTTAGATGGCTCAGTTTCGAGACACCTACTGTATGAAAATAATATTTTGGTTCTCGTTTTAGAAAGTCAAAGGCCATATAACTTATTTGATCAAATCTAACCGACCACTTCAGAAAGTGGTTTAACCGTGACAGTGACATAGATTTAAAATCGCACACCATGTGTAGCATCGGCGAATCGGGGTTAAGTTAACTGAGTAGGTGTTTTATATTCAATTTTAGAATTTCGAAGTTTGGACATTTTGCACAAATATTGTAGTGTGCATTTTCAACGCAATGTTTATCGAAAACTCGAGTCGTTACATTTAGATAAATACATCAATCACGGTAGTCAAATGTTTAACGAAGATGTATACCTGCACTTTCGCATGGTCGGATTATTGCATGTGTTGCCAAATCACTGGATAAGAATATGATTTCAGATAATTGAAAAATATTTTTATAAGAACATTTTAACAGTTCTGCAAATATTGGGTAGTACTCATCTTCACTTAAGGAGGGGTCAGTCGATTTGTGTACAAAGTATGCGTTGAGGAAAAACGTCTAAAAAATCCGTTCTACAATAGCGATTGCAATATATTTTGTGGTGTATTATAAGAACAAAGATTCTACTGGAACATAGATGTATTTTAATTCTCCTTTTTTGTCATTGCGAAGCGTTTCCCTTATCTTGGAATATTGTAGATTATCATCATGAAATTAAACATAAAAAAGGGGTTCCACTATTTACCAGCGATCACGCCTACGCCCTGCGCAGTTAAGCGCCAGTTTGCAGTTAACCGCAATTCGGAATTGTCACATATATGGAAATTTTTCACACATTTTTGGTCATTTTGGTGAAATTTTGAGCTTGAGTGATCAATTTCACAAATTTATTTAAATATGATTGATGCCTTTGTCAATTTACTTTGTTAGCTAAGTTCAAAAACAAAAATGTTTTTTTAATTCCTTACATACCCTTTGTTTATAACAGACATGCCTGAAAAATGCTATACACCACCTGTGCCGTTCTGTTTTCACCAAACTGTTCGAAAAACCGGAAACATAAAGGCACGGTCGGGAACATAACGGCCCAATGTGTAGGTGATTTATCGGAAATTTGTATTTGCGGAAACATAACGGCTCCTACGGGGCCGTTCGAGAATTTTTCAAATTTTTAAACGCAAAAATGCGCGAATGAACTGCAAAACAGAGAAATAAAATGTAAAATGCCCAAAAAATACATTTTCTTATAATAATTTCTAATAATGTTTTAATGAAGAAAATATTAAGGCCAATAATATTTTCCGGCGGAAACATAACCGCGCAGTGCGTGGGCGGATTAACTGGAAAAAAATTCCCAAAAAAGCGGAAATATAATGGCACCGACGGGGCTGAGCGGAAACATAACGGCGCAGGTGGTGTACTGACGTTCTATAAAATCGATGTTTTTTTAATTGTTTATTGCACAGATTTTCGAAAATATTTAAGATTAAGTTTCAATTTCCGGTTTTTGATTATTCTTCAAATTAAATTTTTTTTAACTTTTATTTCAATTTATTTAAGGACCGGTCAGTCCCTTTGTTTACAAAAAGTACGTTCGGGAAAAACGCTATAAAATACGTTTCACACCTACGATTACATTAATTTTAATTTAAAATTTTTCATTTTATGATATTTTTTCAATTTGAAATTATGACTCATCCTTTTTGTTTTTTTGTCCAGTTTTCATTGGTCAAAAACGTTATTTTCCGTTACCGCCACTTTGACACTTTCACCCTTATTTGCAGTTAACCGCCACTTTTTCCAAGTTAATCGCTTACGCACTGCGCAGTTAACCGCCAGTTGAGGAAACCGCGAAGGGTGGCGGTTAAGTGCGCATCCTGTGTAATGTAACTATTTACGTATTGAAATCTTTAACAGACCCATGATCGAACATATGCGCGACATAACTGTAGAAGGTGTTGATTTGACGCGATTTTACGCATATCTACTACAAAAGTGCAACAGCCGAAATACATCTAAAGTTTCATGGTATAACGAACTGCTGAAAGATGTACCGTTCGTTCACACCAGCAGGGTTCTATGTTCCGAAATCTCATGTATCAATCACCACTTATCTTATAAAAAATACGAGTTGTTGATTGAATTCTACTCGATGTTACGTTAATTGAATTATGTTAACTTACTTGAACTCTGTTAACTTAGCTAGGTAATGTACTTTCTTGAAAAGTATACAGGAGGAAGGCTCGATAAGGAACGGTTTACGAATTTCAAAAAAGCGTCCCTTATTAAGCACCTTTCTGCTTCGATTTACCTAAAAACCATGCAAATTCAGTTATTTTCTACAAACTGAAAATTCCAGGTTAAAATCCATATTGCCCATATGATATGGGTTACAAAAACCCATACCGTAGGACAGTCCCGATCTTCCAGCTGTGAACCCTCCAGTTGTGCACTTTTTACGAAGACTGCCTAGTTGTGCAGATTTTTCAAATCCAAGTTCGATCAAACGACTTTCCAGTTGTGCACATTTTTTGGGACTAGGTTTTGCAAACGACTTTCGAATTGTGCAGTTTGTGGTTTATCAGACAAACTTTTTCGGCTCATTATTTTTTTTTGTACATAAATGACTCAAAAACACCGTAGTATTTTTTTCACAGAATTTTACGCGGATAGCGAAAGTATTTTCGGAGAAATATTGCCAAGAAAGATTCCCCCTCGTGTTTTGAAACAAAGTTCGATTATAACTTGTAAATAATCCAATGAAAAATAAGATTGCTATACACCCCCTGCGCCGTTATCGGGTCACCCTTCATCGGGTCAAAACCTGTTATCGGGTCAAAATTTTCCAGCTACCCCACGTACGCACTGCGCCGTTGTGGGGTCAAAAAAAAAAATTCGTCGTTAAAATACGTTTAAATTTCATTTTACTCAGGCAAGTTTTTCAGAAAGAATAGCCATATTTTCTTTATATAAACGACTGATTTATCTTGTGACATTATTAGTGCACCGTTGTATATTTTTAGTATCTCTTTTTTAGTTCAATGAACGTTTGATACAAAAAACTTTTTTTCCGATCCAATAAAAAAGTTAAGGGCCAATTTCCAATAAAGTCTTTTTTTTTATAAATTTCCAAATAGAAGTGAATATGAAATGAACACATAGACATATGAGACGTTCTAGAAAATCACCGCTCCTGCCGTCATGGGGTCAAAATTTACGATCAAAATTTTCCAGGCATTCTGCCTACGCGCCGTTATCGGATCAAAACCTGTTATCGGGTCAAAAATTATCCTCGAAATGTTGACCCGATAACGGCGCAGGGGGTGCATAATATAGATACAATTTTTGCGTCGAGCACCCATGCTAAATCGCTTCTAAAAACGTTTAGGCTTATATGAAAAGATTTTGCTAGCTGAATCCGAATATTGAGCCTACAAAGTTGTCTGATAAACCAGTTAAACGAAAAAACGTACATAAAATTGAGTTATCATGTGTACCATCTTGTACGACTGCCTAGTTGTGCACGACTGCCCAGTTGTCCACGACTGCCCAGTTGTCCACGACTGCCCAGTTGTGCATGTTTTTGGGAAACGCAAATTGCACAACTGGAAGGTCGGGAATGTATATTGAGTATCAAACATAAAACCTGGGTATGTTATCTAATTGGGTAACTTTGGTAAAATTCCAACTCAAAGAACTCACACACAACTTTTAAATTTGTAAAATTACACAGGGTGCGCAGTTAACCGCCACTTTTGTAGTTAACCGCCAGTTAGAAGTCCCACTATTTTCGAGTGATCACGCCTACGCCCTGCGCAGTTAACCGCCAGTTTGTTAAACGCCATTTAGAATTTTCACATTAATGGGAATTGTTCATAAGTTTTGACAAATTTTGGTGAAATATTGAATCTGTGTGATTAATTTTACTAATCTTTTTTAACTATATATGCCTGTTTTTGTGCAAAGTTTTCCTTAACTTACTTTGTTAGGTTATTTCATAACCTCATTGTTTATAACAGTCATACCTTAAAAAACGCTATACTGATATTCTATAAAATCTAATTAAGGGTGGTACGGTCAATTTGTTTGAAAATAATTATCAATTTTTTTTAGCGTATTGTATACGGTAGGTAGTCTGTGTAATTTCAACGCTTTTTGCTAGTTTTTTTTTTGTTTTTTTAAGATACGATTAATTCTAACAACATATGAACCCTCTTGAATAGTACAAATCCTATAGAACGGCACAATTTGGCCTTAAAAGAGTTTATAACACAGAGAAATAAACGCCGACGTCCGTCGTTCATTGGGATGTTCGAGCAATTTAGAGCGTTTTACATAACGCATTACGATGACCTCAAGAGAAACTTCGATGAGAACAAAGAACAAACCCACAAAAGAGAAGCGTTAAGAAAATTTGGCTTCAAACAAGGAATCGCCAAACATTGCGAAGCACATCCCCGGTGCCGTGCAGTAACACTGCAAAGAATTGTTGACTGGGTCAAAGAAAAAATGTCATCTGTGTAAAAAATTCTTCACCCATCATTTTTTAGATTTGTTTTTCTTAAAAAGAAAGTTCACGTTTGTGTCCTTTCGTTCGACTTTAAATGCTTTTCACTGTAATAAATATCCATAAGTCTCAATATAATTAAGTCCGATTTAATATACACCACTTGCGCTGTTATGATAACACTATTAAATAGCAAAAACTGGTAACATAATGGAATTTTGATACCATAATGAGGAACGGCGTTTGGTCTAATAATCGGAAATCCAAGTTCATTAAATTCCAAAAAGTCATAACATAAAGGAATTTTGGTTACATAGCGGGTCGTTACATAACTTCGCAGGTGATGCATATAAAATACGATTAATGGGATATAAAATATTCAAATCTCTTATTTTCGACGGTTTTTTTTAAATATTCCAGGAAAAAAGCTTTCCCGTTAAAACGAATTCCAGGAAAACAGCTTTCTTGAAAAATGATTCCAGGAAAAGTCATTCCAGGAAAAAAGTTTTCTGGAAAAAAAGGTTTCCTGATAAGTTCAATCCTGAGAAAGTTATTTCCTGAGAAAATAACTTCTCGGAAATTAGCCTTCTTGACAAAAGTAACTTCCACCATACGCGTTTTCCCGTTTTCCATGAAAAAAACTTTCCTGCTAAAATAATTTCCCGCAAACGCTTCGGCGCCCAAAAGTAGTGATTCACAACAACCCCCAGAAATGACTTAATTTAGCACGTATGAGTTAAATTACTGTAAGATTTTAATAAAATCTGACTTCGGGGCGTTATTCAATATGAATGGGTTACACTGTAACAGTTACAGTGTCACCGTGACACTGTCATTTTTAACCGGAAAAACGTGTCGGTGACCTTTATAATTGGTGAATTGCAGCCAAAAAAGTGTAAAAAGACATGATTTTAAGGACGGGTATGGCTTGTTGTTTACAAAATAATCGAAAAATCAGGAAACTGAAGGTTAGAAATACTTGTTGTCGTTAAATTAGCTAATTAGGGTTTGCTCAGCACAATAAAGTCCTTTCAAGTTCATTTGGAGAAATAAATCTAGAAAATTTAGACGTTTGAAAATTTCGACTAAACACGATTATGAAAAAAATGCTTGTACTATTAGTGGAAGTAAAATGTTCTGAAACAACTTTTTTTCTGTATTATTTCGATGGTATGGTATACTTTAATGTCTATTTTAATACGAAAACATCTTCGACCACAAAATTGTTGCCAACTCCCATCACAGGGGACACATATTACACAAAAATATTCGTTTTTGGAGATGATTTNTAATAATCGGAAATCAAAGTTCATTAAATTCCAAAAAAGTGATAATATAAAGGAACTTTGGTAACATAGCGGGTAGTAACATAACGGCGCAGGTGGTATACATAATATTCGATTAATGGGATAAAATAAATCAGTAATTTTTGACGTTTTTTTTTAATATTCCAGGAAAAAAGCCTTCCCGTAAAATGATTCCAGGAAAAGAGCGTTCTTGAAAAAAAGTTTTCTTGAGGAAGTTATTTCCTGAGAAAATAACTTCTCGCAAATTAGCCTTCTTGATAAAAGTAACTTCCAGCATACGCGTTTTCCCGTTTCGGAAATTTTTCCAGGAAAAAAACCTTCCTGCTAAAATAATTTCCCGCGAACGCTTCGGCGCCATAGTGAGCTAATCCAGTTTTGGCTCAAGTTCACCCTGTCATTAATTTGTTTAAAGGGCTCCAGAAAGGTCATTCTTTTGGTCACGTTTAAAGTTAACTATTTTCGTAACATTTTTTTTGTTTCTTGAACTTTTGGGGGCGCCGAAGCGTTCGCGGGAAATTATTTTAGCAGGAAAGTTTTTTTCCTGGAAAACGGAAAAACGCGTATGCTGGAAGTTACTTTTATCAAGAAGGCTAATTTCCGAGAAGTTATTTTCTCAGGAAATAACTTTCTCAAGAATGAACTTATCAGGAAACCTTTTTTTCTAGAAAACTTTTTTCCTGGAATGACTTTTTTTTAAAGAACGCTCTTTTCCTGGAATCATTTTTCAAGAAAGGTGTTTTCCGGGAATTCGTTCTAACGGGAGAGCTTTTTTCCTGGAATATTAATAAAAAAACGTCGAAAATAAGAGACTTGAATATTTAATATCCCATTAATCTAATATTCTATATACATGACCTGCGTCGTTATGTTACGACCCTCTTTTTGGAATTTAATGAACTTGGATTTCCGATTATTAGACCAAACGCCCTACCTCATTGTGGTACCAAAATTCCATTATGTTACCAGTTTTTGCTATTTAATAGTGTCATCATAACAGCGCAAGTGGTGTATATTATATAGGACTTAATCAGTGTTGGAAAAGTTGGCCAACGCTCCAAATTTCCCCCA
>SCLG01001450.1:0-13279 GCA_004367875.1 Oikopleura albicans
ACTTTCAGAAAAACACAGAAATCAAATTATTGCCTTTAAGGTCATCAACGTCCTTAAGAAGATTAGAGACCTTTTGTTTAAAACTAAAAATCAGAAAAAGTGACCATTAGAAAGATTAACGCTTTACGCCAGGGATATAAAATTAGATCTATTTTTTTTATTCAAGAATGCTCAAAACTTCACATTTTTTAACCAATGACCTTTTCGGGCACCAAAATTGTAAATATAAAACTGGTTAAATCTAACGAAGTGATTTATGGTTCATACCGTGAGGGGAACAAAAATGATCGGAATTTTGCACATAAGGCAGATCATTTGAAATTTTAACCACTCCGCCTTTCTCATATATTATTTTTTCTTGAAGAGCATAACCACATATGGATATTTCGCAATTAGTTTGTTACAGAAAAAAAATCATAACGAATAATCTTTTTGAGAGTTTACGCCGGTTTTATCATCGAAAAAGACACAATAAGAAAAGGACAAAAGATAACGGAGCAGTGCGAAATCGGTTGGAAAGATAATGAAAACTGAGAATTTGTGGGTAATTTTCAGAACTTTGTGGGATTTTTGATAAATTTAAAGATTTTCGTATGCAGACCTATAAAGAAAAATCTCACATACAGGTTGGCCGGTTGGTACATGCCGGTTGACAAAAACAAACATTTTTTATGCATTTTGACTGTGGTGATATTTTGTAACAATAACCTGGAAATAACTGACCCGTAGTCCAAAAATTGAACGTTCGACGAAATAGTTGAACAACCAGCTGGACAAATAAATAACGCCGAAATGTAGGAAAGTTCTTTAAAGGAGTCCGAACACGTGATTGTTACGTAAGAAGCCTCAATAGACTCTGGCTCAAAGCATAAATAATACTCCAAATCTAGTCTGTTCTCTTGATGAAACTTCCATCTAAAGGTTGGTTGACAAATTTTGAACAGCTGCACCCCCGTTTTTGATATGCTATTGTACCCCGACAGTACCAAACGGCACTGCTGCTTTAAACGAACGGATCAGGCCGTATCGATTTCGAACTATGGGTGAAATAAATGAAAACAGTGCCGTATGCCAAAATCGGGGCGCAGGAGTTAAACTAACAATTGAAGTTAAAAAAAATCTGGAACTTATTCTGAATGCCACATTATTTTGTAAAAATGTTTAATGAAATTAAATCAACTTGAGCATAATCGTAGAAGTTCAGTGATTCGTAAAATTTACAACCATTCACCAAAATCACGACCATTCAGTTGCCATCCATCTTTTGGTCATTTGAAAATTATAATATTAGTTTTAATTTTGTATTGATTTATGAATCATAAACTATGATAACTTAAAATGTCTTTCTTTATTCATAAAAAAACGAAATAATAAAATTTTTAGTCTGTACAGTTATTCCGTGCTGAAAACGAACCAGTTAGATTCTCAATGAATAGAGATTCCCATTGACTTGCTGCTTAGGCAGAATAAAGTCACGACGCGGCGGGTTACGTAATCGCCACGCACAAGCCGTGTGTCAAGCCCTGGCCAATAAGAAACCAGTTGGTCCTATTGTCTAACTCAAAGCATGTTTCTCTCTCCCACTGTGGGAGTTCCACACTCATAATTTCTTCCTGCGTTGCATCATTTATTGAAATTCTTTGGAGAAATTCATTGAGAACCTAACTGGTTCATTTTCAGCGCGGAATTATCTTATTTTTTCAGAATAAAAAACAAGTTTCCAGCATTTTGTGTTAATTAATTTTAAAATTAGCCTGAAAGTCCATATATTCCTTTCGATTGATAAAACATGTTTTTTACTTCTGCCAAATTTGACTTTGCCAAGTCATGATCAACAGTCTGCGCACTTGTTTGTTTGCAACCTGGGCAAAGTTGTTTACTTCAAAATATTATTTAAAGCCCTGCGCCATTATCGAACTCACTTTTTTAGGAGAAACCGTCTGATCACGTCACTTTATAAAATTCCGTTTCAAATTTGACTTGATAAAGGTAAATTCGATAACAGCCCGGGCCGGGTATATATTTTTGGTAAGGGTTTACCGTTGATGAAAAATCCACTTTTTGCTCGATAGCAAACATCGGGTTTAACCCAAACATCAAGTGTTCCACAATTTGATTCGAACAGAAAAATCTTTGTTCTTCATAAAGGATTATGTAAACAAGTCATTATAATTGTTCTTCTATATTATGATTTTTCCAATAATATTTAACTAAACCCGTTTTTACGTGCTTTTTGATAAGGCCCGGTTCACTTTCATTTTCGGTCCATTTAGGGCGCATAGTCAAAATAACGAGTAATGGACCCCTGGGAGTCAAGTTTTCGAGATTTTGTGTGTTTTTTCAACCACATAATTAAAAGTGACCCCTCCGGCCAAACTACATAAATTTATAATTGTCGAGATAATATTACCATCAGTTTTTTCAATTTTTCATTTTAATTAATTTATCCACGCGTCGTTTTTATCAGAATATACCCTTATTAGACCATTTATCAAAATCCTTAATTTAAATTTAGTTTCAGATATTTTTACAACATAATGCACGTCATGCCAATTTAGAGCTTCATTTTGAGCATCAACAAGTGTCGTTAAAGTTCGTTGGGCCAGTTGGTGAGACGGGAGTCCATGTGTTAATTTACTCCGCTCATGCTTCCAATTAGACGTCGAGCAATCTAGTTTTGATTAAATAAAGTTTTATTAATGTTTCAAATCAGAAATACTGTATATACGTGTTAAACCCACAATATAGGCAAAATCCGGATACAAAAAACGTCTAACACACCCCCTGCAAATTCATTGGCCAGGTTTAACGAAAAAAAACCTGCTGGATAAATGCGCAGAACGTAGGCAGAAAAGTTAAAAGAAATTTTGTATAAAAAATCTGGATAACAGCACGAGTCCGTCAAACATACTGTCATATGTTACTATTTTCCAAAAAAAAGAGATAATTGGGTAAGGCGTTTGATAAAAATATTAAGGAGGTGACCTAAAAGGCGATAATTTGAATTCCGTATTTTATTCCGTCACCAACCTCCTTAACAATCATATCAATTAAGCAAAACAGAATCTCGTAATTTCAACAAAATAAGTTTGTTTAACTCGCAGGGGGAAGTTTGTGCATATATGCACACTACTTGGTTTTTCGTCGATTTAAGGCATAAGGAGGCCCGTAGGGCAGAATTGGTATTGCTGACCCCCCCCCCTTAACTTCTCGAGAAAATTCCATTTGCGGTATTTTGTTTTTGCGTATGTTGGATATTTCAAACAGGTCTCTAGTCGGCCCTGGTGGCCCAAATTAATTTCTTAATTGTCAGATCGACGTAGTTTGACGAGCTCTACAACTTGGCTAACCAGTTTTACCAGAATTATTGCGAATTATTGTGAATTTTTACGTGTGTGCATACGTGCACACAATTTCCCCCTACGGATCACCAAAAAGTCCTTCCCTCTGAGAGTTAAAAAATCTCAATAATTAAATATAACTCACGTAATTGTTCACAACAAAGTATCATCGAAAAACTATCAAAAAACAGTATGATTTTTTCAAAAATATGCATTTTCGTTGTATTTAAGTTTATTAAACTTAAAGTGTTTCGTTTAATATTGCTACTCGAAAATATTTTAAAGCTCGAATTTATGAAAACTTAAAAATAATGCATAATTAATTGACATGGGACACAATTGAGAGACTAAATAACGAGGATTTTCAATTATGTATTGTGAACTACGATGTATTTTTCATTTTTTTTTATACTACTTTTGACTTTTTTAGTCCTGTTATCTCGTTTGGCATAATTTATAAGTTTACGAAAAAAAATGCCACGCCGCGCAATTTCCGGAAATACTGTTATGAAGCGGTCATTTTCGAAGCGTGAAATAACAAAACAGTGTGTAGGCGACTTGACTGAAAAAAAAAATGCTCATGAATAACCTGTAAAAAAGAGTTACAAACGGGAAATTGCAAGATAACGGACTATGTGGTCATTAAATTGTGGCGAAAAAAGGAAAATGGCGAAAAGTATAAAAACAGTACTGTAGTACAGTTGTTGCCTAGTAACGCTATTTTTCAGTAGAAAATAGCGTCCGAAAAAGAAGCATCGTCATAAAAAGGATCATGTTTCTATTAGAATGGCCCCATTTTGGTCGAAAAAGCGTCTCAAAAGAAGCATAATTTATAGAATTATATTTGTTATTCTATTTGCGAAAACGAATAAAATAAATAAACTGAGTCTAAAACATCAAAATCAGGGCCTCACGCCGCGTGGGACATTTGAACCGTTCCAAAAAAATATCCAAAAAAAAGGCACGAGGTCTTTTTTATTGTTTTTTTGTGTTTTGGAGAATGAGTTGTCTTAATTATGCAATCATTATTCCGAAGAAATTCCAATACATGTATCAAGAAGGCACAGTGGATGAAGTAGAACTGAAATGTTCAAAAGGTTGGGTTTCTAAACTTTCAAAGTTCCTAAATATTAACACCTATTTCTGATAGTTCGGCATTACGCCATTTTCAAAGAATTTCAGTGGCAAATCGGCCGAGCGTTTCTATGTCGTATTTCTAAAGAGTGGAGAAAGGAGGGCACCCCAGTTCAAAATAAAAACCGGAAAATTGGTCTTTATATAATATTAAAATATGCCGATACGGTATACTAGAAACGTTCGGCCAACTTTTTTGAAACTCAGCCGGTATAACTATTAGTACATTAAATGTACAAATATTTGTCAAAAGAAATATCTTAGAAAAGAATTAGATTTCTATAAAAATTATTTTTTGCACTTTTTACCCATATAATCATTTATTTTACACTTTTTAGCTTTAAGGTCTAGTCATTTTTTGAATGTCAAGTTAGTCTTTTAAATGAATTAAGGGGGTACATAGTACGTACTACATACCTTTTTTACAAAAAAACATGTCAAAAAAGGCTGTACTGGACGTTCTTATAAAGTTTATGAACAGTATGCAGTGCATATATCGGAATGATTTTCAAACGCGAAAAAAAATAATGTTACCACTTTTTGGTAACGTTGCTTGACAGCGCGTCTGAGGCCTATGTGGTCTGTCATTGGTCTTTTTTGAGCGCGCTCGGCCATGGGCCATTGGCCGGCCAATCACCGAAAGGCGATTACCTTCTTTTAAAATATTTTTGTATTACAGCCCTTCTCCTCTTAAGTGCCGCACTTGAGGAGAAATATGGATGTCCGTTATAAATTGTTTTTTCGCGTTTTAAAATCAGGACGATAATAGAAACGACGGATATGTAGTGTCTTAACCATAAAAGTTATAAAGAAGTTATTTTACGTCGTAATCTGACTTGTTTACCAATTGTACCAGAACTTTTTGGCTCGAGTTTAAACATCTTAAATAAAAGGCGAAATTGTGAAAGTACACGAGTTTGTGTTGCAAGTCTCTAACTACTTCCGAATGGCCATCGAAAAAGCTAAAAAAGAAACTAACAAAAACAAAAGAAGAAAATTGAACGCACCAATTCAAATTGTGCTGTCAAATTATGCAGGGAAAACCGTGAAGGTAATTTTATTTTAAATTTCACTATTTTAAATTTGTATGCTCCGAAGACTGTCAGGTCGTTGATTTTGTATACAAGGCCTCTTCTTTCCTGCTTTGGAGAAAATTTCCCGATTTTAGAATACCATAGTGGAGATTTCAAAACTTAAAAAGATATTATTAAGCTCTCAGGGGAAGGACTTTTTGATAACCCGTAGGGAAATTTGTGTGCATATATGCACACACTTAAAAAATCACAATAATTCGCATTTCAAAAAAACGGGTAAAGCCAAATTGTAGAGCTCGTAAACTACGTCGATCTGACTATTCAGAAATTGATTTAGGCCACCAGGGCCCCTAGGGAGCTGTTTTAAATCTCCAACCTACGCAAAAAAGACCGTCAATGTAAATTTGTCGAAAAGTTGAGGGGGGTCAGCAATACCAGTTCTGCCCTACGGGGCCTCCTTATGCCTTAAATCGACGAAAAACTAAGTCGTGTGCATATATGAACAAACTTCCTCCCGCGAGTTAATTGGTATAAATATCGAGCAATTTGTCAGCTGATTATTTCGTACATTATTCATGATCATACTTAGATTATGATGGATAAAATGTATCAGGTCAATATCGACGATTTTGGCGTTAATGCAACTATACAGTTGATAGAACTTTTGCACGATTCGGGTCTTTTCGGCGAAGACTACCCCTGGCACACCCAAATGATAAAAAAGGAGTGCGACGCCTTAGAAGAAAAAATAGCCAATTTGGATCCTTCGCGTTTAGTTGATGTTATTATTGCTCTACATTTTATTCCGATCCAACCGGTAATGGAAATCATCAACCAATGTTTGGAGAAAATAACACCTGAACACTTAGAAACCGGCATCGGTCGAATTTGCGTCAGAAGCGACTTTTTGGAAAACTTTGTTGAAAATCGATTGGAATTTATTGAAGAAGACAGTTTTGCATCGCGCTTAATTTGCCGTTATTTGGCAAAGAACAATATACCGGTTGATATCCGAAATATAGGTCACGAAATCACAAAGATTTACAAGTCTATTTCACTGCAGTCCGAGTTTGTTTTTTGGCCAAAATTCGAATTTGTGACCAAAAGAGACTGTGCTGATCAGAGATGCAAATGTTTTGTTTTTTCGCAGAACTTGAAAATTTAAGAACAGAACACCAATAGAACAAAAGAACGCAAAAACACTGTTCTGGGCCATTTTTCCATCACGAGACAGAACAGTACGGCCACTTAGAACGTTTTTTTGTTGTTCTATTTATTAAAACGTTCGAAAATGCGTTCTGGGCATTTTTCCATCACAAGAACCGTCCAGAACGCGTTCGAACGGTCAAAAACGTCAGAACGAAAAAAAAAATAAGATTAATTTTCATAATCTGAGAACGAAAGAACGAACGAACAAATGTTCTCTAAAAAAAGAACGTTTTTTCCGTGCAAATAATCTTATCACAAGAACTGAACGTTCTTTTGTCATCACGCGAAAATTGGAGAACCATCACAAAATAGAACGAGCGTTCTATTCAGTTCTGTTCTGAAATTTAGAACATAACTTTTGCATCTCTGGCGCTGATGGTCCAAAATTGAGTGAGTGTATCGAATGGTACGAACAAGAGTACGACTGGATCAAAAACCGATTTTTATTTGATGTCAAGGATGGATTTCAACGGTTGACAATACCGAGGGACGGACGATACAAAGTTAAGGCAGTTGGAGCGGGATGGCATTCGAAAGGAATGGCATCTTATGGAGTAGGAGCAAAAATTGAAGGAGAATTCTTACTCTGTCGCGGAACAATCTTGGAGGTGGCAGTCGGACAAACAGGTAAATACGCCGAGAATGGATGTGGCGGAACGTTCGTGTACGAGTTAGCCCAATCGACACCGGCTCGTGCACTTATCGTTGCCGGAGGAGGTGGATCGATCAGGGTTTTGAAATACATTTATATATCATACAGATGTAATATACACCAGCTACCTGCTTAAAGTAACGCTGCTTAAAATAACACTATTCGCTTAAAGTAACAGTTTTTTTTCAAATAGTGGTAACTTTTTCAACACACGCACTACCTGCTTAAAGTAACACCAGGGCCCCCCTAGAAAGCTGTTTGAAATCTCCAACCTATGCAAAAAAAAAAACACTGCCAATCGACTTTTCTCGAAAAGTTGAGGGGTCACCAATACCCGTTTTGCCCTACGGGGCCTCCATTTGCCTTAAATCGACGAAAAAACAAGTTGCGTGTCTATATACACGCACTTCCCCCTGGGAGTTAATTTAAATTGTGTTAGAATGCAATGAACTGCGAAGCATCCATATAATTCTGAATTTTAAACATTTTTTCAATCTTTTAGTTTGATTCATAACCCTATCTCAGGGAGGTAACGCAAGCATCAATGGATATGCAGTTGGGAATTAAATTTTGCGCGGAAGTGGGCCAAGTCCGACCGGCGGGACTGGAATTGGTCAGGGAGTTAACTATAAACTAACGGGGCGGAGAGGGACAGATGAAGATGATGATGATACCGAAGGTGGATTCGGAGGTGGCGGAGCATTTAGTGGGGGCATCACCGGATCTGGAGGCGGCTGGAGTGGAGGAGTCAATACAGGTGGTGGCAGTTCATTTTGCCGGGACAAAAGGGGTGGAAAATCACTTGGGCACAACGGCCACGGAAAATGCATTATCGAATTTCTTGAGTAAGACATTCTGATTGACAAACTTTTGCTACTTTAAATAATAATATTTCACGTTATCTATTGCATATGGCAATTAACATACTATGGTTTTATCTGATACAATTTTAAAGTTGTTTACATTAATTTGAATGTCGGTTTATGACGCATATGTGTAGTGGACCCGATTAAATCGACTAACGAACAAAGCTCAAAAACCCGTGTCTTACCAACCCTGGTTATAAGGTCAAGTCATTTTTTCTGAACTGCATTAAGGTCAACTTATTTTTTTTGGGGCTTGACCTTATAACCAGACCCCTTGTATATTAAATAATAAATGAAGCTAGCAAACCTCGAAAATGATTGGTGCATTTATTTATTGGTGAAAAACAACACAAAAACAATTTGTCTTTAAAATGACACATTACTTCTCATATGTTATCGATAGAGGTACCGTATGGTAGCGCTCAGACTGCAAGGCTTTGAGCGACTCCTATGATTTCTAACGCTATTAGGACGTCCCTTTTGTAGTCTGAGCGTTATCATACGGTATTTTCGAGCAAAATAAAATTAATCTATCTAACCGGTACCCCAAACTGCGAGTTGACTTACATCTGTTTAAAATTAAGCAAAATAAGGTTAATTTGGAATTTCTAAAATAACAGATTAAAGATTCACTAATGTTTCATACAACGTGCAAATTAGGGTAAAATTATAATACCCCTTTTACGAAATGCCGATAACTGAGCAACGTTACAATTTTATGACATTTAATGCCTTTATCGCCTTCAAAACCACCTGTGCCGATGCAATTTTGACCATACGTTTTTTTCCTAAAAAGCACATATCTTGACATTATTACGTTTGCTCTCGTGGGAGGTTATATACGTTACAACACTTGGTTTTAATTATTTTTGACAAAGTTTTTCGCATTCAATGACCCAATTTTATTATGAGAACTACGCCGTCTTTGGCAAAAAGACTCTTTGCTTTAAATTGAAAGATTCTATGAGAAGTTAAAAACAGTGATTTGAACCTTGTTTTAATTTCAGAATAATATTTATCCAATACTCTCAGAATCATTGAAAATAACCTGGTAAACACGGAGTATTAATTACATTGTATACACCCGTTGTACCTTTATCTTTCGTAAATCATCGCGAAAATGACAAAAAAATAACGAAAAAAGGCTCAAAAATGGAAGATAAACCTACATTACCGTCCGAAAATGTAAAAAAAATGAGAATATTTTTTTCGTTCTCAGGGTTGAGCCACGCGATGGTGCGGAGCCCGCAGGGTGGGAGTGCGCGCAGGCATTACTGACGGTTGAACGGGGCGCGCGACGTTTTAACAATCGAAGAAAGAAAAACGAAGGAAACTGAAATGAAGAAAATGTAGCGAATTGCCCCACGTCGCACGTGACCGCTCTACGCGGCGCTCATTGGCGGAAACATGATCTGCTGTCAACAAAAGATGCATGCGATTAATTTTTTTGCAAATGGCGCATATTCCTGGATTTGTTTATTTTTTTGGCAGTTTTTTTATAAAGTGAAGAAATTTTTTTAATAATTTTTTTTTATATGATAAGAGAAAGGGCAGGGACTGAATTCGTAGCATGGCTTAATGGTCTAAAGGGTAATCCGTCCCAAAAACGGACAAACTGGAGAAAGTGTATAAAGGGTAATCCGTCGAAAATTTTCAATAAAAATCATGTAAAGACAAAAGTGGAGAAGGTCTAAAGTGGAGAAATTCTAATGTGGAGAAAGTCTAATGTGGAGAAAGTCTAATGTGAAGAAAGGCTAAAGTGGAGAAAGGCTAAAGTGCATAAAGGGTAAAGGTGTCGATACTCATGTTTAAGCCAATTTTTAAGAGCCATTTTTTGTCTAATTTTTATTCTGGATACAGTACTTTAGACATTACAGTCCTTACTGTCAATACGGACGCTTTTTATGACAAAATTTCCCCAAAACAGTCGGAAAATGGACTCTTTATGACAATTACTTTAATACGGACGCCATTTTGGAGAATCAAAATCGTCCGTATTGGAAGTAAGGACTGTAATGTCTAAAGTGTTCAAAGACAAAAGTGGATAAAGGCTAATGTCACATTATGAATGTGGATAAAGACTAATACGTCTCCAAATTTT
Organism: Oikopleura albicans; assembly: GCA_004367875.1. NCBI lineage: Eukaryota > Metazoa > Chordata > Appendicularia > Copelata > Oikopleuridae > Oikopleura > Oikopleura albicans. The sequence continues at coordinate 10,338 of SCLG01001450.1, forward strand.
TGACGGATTCTCCTTTCGACCTCCTTTAGAAATGATACCAATTCAGTCTGCCATTTAAAAAATGTCCAAAAGGCAAATGAATTTTTGAAATTCAATTTTTCAGTTTTAGCTCACAGGGGGAATTAAATGATTGTCACCAATACCGCGTAAGTATTCACTTGTTTCCCCGGGAAGACTTGGTTGATATAACTGAGCAAATTAAAAGTTTGGTACCGGGTAGGAAAATGTCCGAAAGTGGAAATTTTTTTTTTCGAAAATGATCAGTGACCTTAACGCCTCAACGCTTAATTTTTATGACGGATGCAATAATAATTTTGGGTTCTTGTTTAATCAAACCAAATAAGAAATAAAGAAAAATTACGAGTCAATCTATGTGTTAGCTTTTTTAATTGCGTCCCAAAGTCTCATGCTGGTTAATACAATCAAGTATTACTTTTAAGACGCCAATCTTACATTACCCCCGCCGTCTCAATAGGTACAAAGTACAAACGAAATAAATACAAATACGAATTAGGATGTATTTGAACAAATGTGAATAAATCACACATTTTTTATTCATATTTGTTCAAATGCATCCTAGTTTATAATGATAATTAAATAGAATATTTTGGAGTGAAAGGGGTAGAAATTTTTACAAATGAACTTAAATTGTGATGAAGTTTTTACAAATTATCTAAAATAATTGACGGATTTGACTCATCAAAGTCAAATTCGTCAATGTCGGATTCATCGGAGTCCAATTCGCCCAAATCTGAATCGTCCGTTACAAGGACATCTAGGATAGAGGGGTCCGCCAAGATATTTTGCTCCACCGATATTGAATCATCTTCCTCCGGTATCGGGATAAGGGTTACCTCATAGTCATAATCGTCCGAAGGCCCATCCCGTACAATTCGATTATGTCGTTCTTTTTCTGCACTGTGTCTTTTTGATCGGGAATCAATATTATCTCCTTTCAATTCCACAGTCGCGTTTAGTCTGGTCGTAATGCCCCGCACAGCGTTTATAAGGTCCTGTTTATTTTCTTTGAGGTCCTCAAAGAAGGCTTCCGTCCCCTCAATTAGGTCCTTTTCCGTTTTTGGCACGCGAGCCCAAACATATCGTTTTAAAGCAGTCCATAACCAATAGTCGCATACATTGAGATCAGGCGAATTTGGGCTCCATTCGAATTTTTCTTTGAGGGAAATAACGCGCCCACCAAACTCCTTATTTAAGTATTGGCGGTTTGAAACCGTTGTATGGCACGATGCACCATTTACGTTTAAAGGGTATAAAATTTAACGAATTTTTAACATAATTTGAACTTGAGCGCGGTCAGCGGTCCAGTTCCGTACTAGGGCGTAAGAGCGGGCTAACACACCCGCCACCCTATAATGTACGGACTACGGACTGTAGCTGATTTAGCCAATATATAAGTGACACATAGGCCGACTACATAAAGTGTTACAGTAGTCAAAGCTTTTTGTCACTTCCAAAAGTATTTATAAGGTCATATAGTATTTTTGGGCGCTATAAGGTCATATAGTATTTTTGGGCGCTATAAAGTCATATAGTATTTTTGGGCGCTATAAGGTTATATAGTATTTTTGGGCGCTATAAGATCATATAGTATTTTTGGGCGCTATATGGCCATATAGTATTTTTGGGCAAATATTTTTTATACCCTTTTCTTGTTGGAAAATAGCGTTTTCCATTAAATTGTTGTCCTTTAAATGCTGTACAAACGGAACCAGAATTTCGTTTTTGTAGCCTTCCCCATTAAGCGCCCCATATTTGCAGGGAAATACTTTAAACCAGACATTTCCACATTGGTCTACGGCGGCCCATATCATTATTTTAACAGGATATTTCACGGTTTCGATGAATATTTTTTCTCCCCATGTTCCAAACCGGCCCATACTTGGTGGAATAAGTGTAATGTAGGTCTCATCGGTGTAGAAAATAAACAATTTAAAATTAAGTCCCCATCCAATCGGTCCAGGTTGTTCATAGGCTGCGTAACATAAGGCCATATGGACTCTTTTTTCCTTATGTCCAGGCGTCAATTTCGCTTTTTTGCCCATAATTCGCCAAAATCCATATGTCTCCCGTAAATACTTTAGAGCGGTTGTCTGGCTCACACCCAAAAAAAGAGCCATTTTTCTACTGGAAATGCGAAAAATATAACTTTGGGGATCCGGATTTTGAGCCTTAATTAGCTCTATTTGGGCTTTCATGCGGGCGATGTTTGAATTTTTTGTAAGGGATCGTATGGTGTTTTTGGAATAAGGCTTCTTGTTAACCATTTTTTTTGGCGGTGACGGCTTTGGTCGCTTTTTCGCGGCTTTTGGTGGCGATCGTTTAACAGGTTTCGGTGGGGAATTGAGCTTTTTAATCCAGCATTGTACATTTTTTGAAATAACCCCGCATTTTGGCCAGTCCTTCATAAAATTATGTTTCTCAAACTCTTCTGGGAAATGTTTTTCATAATACTCTTTAATAGTCACTTATAAGGTTATTTTAAAGCGTAAACTAGTACCTTAAAGATGTTTTAGCACCGTTTTATTATTATAAAGTACCTTTTTCGACTTTCTAGAGACTGTATTCAATGATAGTTATAAGGTTATTATAAAAACTACATAACAAGCAAGACCTGTATTCATAAATTCAGTTTTAACGCACAAAAAAGTGATTTTATGTATAATTGTATCGCTTGTAATGTAGTTTTTACGATAACCTTATATTCATCGCTTTTTTTTTATTTTTTACTTGTCATATTAACAAAATTAAAATAATGATTCTGCCAAAAAATAACCTTGCCTGAAATAAAATCCTTGACGCCTTTATCCCGATAGTTTTCCGCAATACTGGCCATTCGGAGTTTCTCTTGGTCCGTTAATTTCGGGTCAAATTTTGGCCGATTACGGAGTTCCAGTTTCCTCTTATTAATTTCATTATTTGCC
>SCLG01001455.1:0-10284 GCA_004367875.1 Oikopleura albicans
GAGCGTGAAGATCGGGCAAATATTAAGAAACCATAATAATATGGTGTACAAATAACTCAAACCGAGTAATACAATTAAGGATATCCTGCCAAATCTTTATCTTTTTATCTGTTTATGGTTTTCTTATCAATCTCCTTTTTTGGAAAAAAAAAACTTTGCCCGTCTTGGTTAACCAGTAGCAACCGCCCAAGCCGTCGATCCAACGAGAAGCATATTTATCTGATTTTATCAGCAGCACGAGTACCACCCATCGAATAAATGTTTTTGTAATAAAGNGCGGCTCATACTCTAATATAATGCTGCGAGCGTTTTTTTTTACTTTGTACATGACGCTTATTCCGCGTAAAATAATACATGCAAAGGTACACGGTGAAGATCTTTTGGAAATTTACATATCAACGATGTCCTCGGGGTCAGAATTGTTCGTGTGTTTTTTGTGATTCCGCGTTCGAATCGTGGGTCCATGCTGAATAGGCCAAATGATTAAAATGCCGCTCATTGCTGAATCACCCCCACGCTACACGCTCTCTCAAATGGTTCAACTAACACGTTTCAATTCATGAATCACGCTTTCATTGATCGCCACTGAGATAACATTCTAGTCTAAAATGTCGTTCCAACTTCGAACCCTCAAAATATGCTTTATAACCCGCTAAACCCTAAGATAAAATATTATGTGTAAATATGTGTAAATAAACACGCACTTAAAAATTCGCAATAATTCAAAAAACTGGTAAAGCCAAGTTGTAGAGCTTGTCAAACTACTGTTGTAGATCACAACAGTTAATTTTATTCAATCAAACAACTGATCCCATTCTATTAATCCTGGTCCTTTTAATATCGTTGTTTGACCTTTAGAAAATAGAATAGAGAATAATAATAATGTGCTGACAGTAATTAGTTTTAGACAATAATATATAGTATAATATGAGTATATACAGTTTATATCAAAGGTCCCCCCCCTATGTTTCAATCAGTTTTTCAGGGGGGTTTTTGAGGTAGTATATAATTGATTTTATTTTCTTCTTTTTCGTCTGTTGTTGTTCTGGATTTTCCGCATGTTGTCAGTGTTTTGGTGCTATTTAATTTGAAATACCTCATGTATATTAAGATTGGTTAGTTAGATAATCATAATTAATATTTTTAGCTTTATTTAAATTTAAATTACTTTTTTCCACACCTACAAGAAATATTCCCCTAAGCGTTCTCAAACTTTCACATTTTGTAGCTTATATGCGATATATAAAAAGAAAAGTAAAAAATCAGAGTCAAGTTAAACCGATTTTTCGATTTTTTAGTTTTTTCCTTTGCATTTTTCCGAATATGATAGATGACTTCATTTCCGATATATTAATTGTAATCGCGTGGTTAACCACTTTCCGGTCTCGTCCTAGACCACTTTAAAGAAATGGTAGATCAGTATTGATCTCGTGGTTTCAGAAATCAAATAAAAAAAATAGGGTGGAAGATGGTAAAGTGTCTAAAGTTAGAAAAACCGTTATTTTCTCAGTTTTTCGTGGTTAACTTTTAACCGGTTGGAAGTATACACTTCTAAGGTCCACCATTGGATGCGCCGTTGCGGTTTTACCATATATATTTGAAAATCAAGCATTTTGAGACACTTCTTAAATCTCAAGGTGGTTTTTCAAGTTATGACTCATATTTTTGTTAGCTTTCTTTTTATGACCTTTGAAAGTGAGCGCGCTATCCATACATATTTATTATTATTTTTCTTTTCTTATTTAGTGAAAGGCGAGAGAAACTTATTTGTTCAGCTTTTAATATTAATATTTTGTTCTAAGCCCTTATTAAGTACAGTCCTCGTCCCGTGTAAGACAACCATTGAATGTTTATTTATTTTTATAAAAAAAAAATGGATTATCAATTAAAATTAAACTAATTTGTCCAAAAAATTGTCCTAAGTTGTCCGATAAATGGCCAAAATTGTCCGAAAAAAAAACGGTTGAGATTTCCTGAAAAAAAAAATTTCCAAAAAAAAATGAATATTTCGGGGACGGGCATTTTGGGGACGAGTACTGTAATATGATTAACTGTGCATAAAAATATATCAAAGAGGCATTGTAATAACGGTACAGTATGTGAGTGTACGATTGAAAAATGCGTAGGCGGATCCAAGATAATGGAAGATAGGGGCAAAAATATTGCGAAGTGCATGTTTTTGTTAACAGGACCCCAAGTTAATGGAAAATAGGAATAAAGGGGTTATTAATTGAGAAATTGTTTCGTAGTACAAGTTATTTGAGTGTAAAATCTTGTAGGTACCCACTGGACGGTCATTTTATTCATTCAAATGACTTATTATGTACACAGTATTACGATACCCAGTTAACCGGCAGATAAAATTTTTTGAAAACCTGCCGGTTAACTGCAAATTGCCGGTTAACTGGTAATTGCGTAGGCGATATCGCGGAAAAATCGAGATCTGCCGGTTGACTGAAAATAGGCATTGCGTAACCCGAAAGTATTGCGAAATACGTGTTTTTTTCCACGAAATGAAAGATAACTGAAAATAGGCGTTACGATATTATTGGAGGATAACGCCATAATGTAAATAAGCAAACATATTTAATTCTAGAGCAATTTATTGTTCTTTTAGATTATGTGTTTGTACGCTCCTGATCATCCTGATCATCTTTCTTTAAAATGCTACGAAATGCCGACTTCAAAATACTACTTTACTGTGAAAAATACTTCAAAAAAAAAATACGTAGGCGGACTTTTTTTACAAAAATGATGAAAGATAACCGTAAATGAAAGATAACTGAAAATAGGTAGTTTGAAAGTTTTTGCTAAAACGACGAAAGATAACTGAAAATAGGCTCAAAAATGAAAAATAACCGTACGAAAAAAAAACTGTACAACTGGTGTATAAGATATTTTAGAAAAAAGTATAGCAAAAAAATTTTGAAGCAAAACTGCCGGTTAACTGAAAACTGCCGGTTAAATGGTGATCGTGTAGGCGTTTTCGCTGAAAAAGTTTTATCCTGTGTATAAAAAAATAACGATAACGATTTTTAGATATATATTTTTTTTTTCATTTCGATGGGAGTTAAAACCACAATTGAACTGTCTGGATTGTCGTCTGAAACCACTCTCGGCCAGGTACGGTTAATTAAATCAATCGCTTTTAAAATAAAATCCAGCCGACCTGTTTTCATTTTTCCATTAAAATAATTTTAACTTTAAGATTTATATATTCTTTGGAGACCAGGCGACAAGTATCTACAGGATGGAAAAAGGGCATGACAGGGCGACCGTTACTTTTAAGAATATGAAGGCCGCCTTGGAGTCCCTTCGAAATTTTGACATGCGTCAACTCAATGGGCGCGTGATCCGCGTTCGGGTAGTTTCATGTGCCCGAACGATTGGAGACAGTAGGACCCTGTCCGCCAGAAAAGAAACAGGTTTTTTTTCTTTATATTATTTATTCATTTACACTTGAAGTTTGATGTGCTTCTCCTGGGCGCGTGAACTCTCCCAATTTTTGTTGGATTTGAGACGACTTTTCGCCGGGTCGATAGTTGGGTCCCCGGTGCACTAACAGGGTTATGGGACTTTTCCTAGTAACCCGGGAGTGAAATTGCCAACCCTTATCCTCGGTTACAATTATATGGGTACATATAATTGTAAAAAATCGTGCTCTGTTTCGTTCTCGGCACATTGATGGGGCCAAACTGTTGGTCGTTTCTCGGCACATTGATGGGGCCATTTATAGGAGAGTTCACGCGCCCAGGTGAGGCGCATTCGTTGCAAAAGTTGTTTTAAAAACATTTTATATATTTTTCTTTTCTTTTTTTGTAAAAAAAAAGGTGGCGACACAGGGTCATTAGACATTAACCCGGGGGCGATGACTGAGCCATCTTCGAGTCGTTCCGGAGCCGCTCCTGAGCCAATTCTGACTCCCGACTCCCAACTCCCAACTCCCGACAATCCCCCGAAAAAAAGGAGAAGGTGCATGCCGAGTCTCGCCCCACTCCGGGTGGAGGATGAACCACCGGAGTTAACTCCTATCGTCACCGACAGGTAGGGGCTCGGTAATTTATTTTGAACGTTTTTAAATAATTGTCTTATGTTGATATCTTTCAGTTTATATATACATTATTTATATATTAAATATATCATATTGATTTTGCTCGTTTTAAAAGTTTGGTAACACGACGTAGCCCTGGTAACATAATGGGTTAGGGTCCTGATAGCACTTTTATAAAAAATAATTTTTACCATCGTTATGACATCATTTTTACGGTCCACTTTTTCATGTGTGTTTAAACTTCGTATTGCTAACTGCACGGTGAATCAAATTAGCAATTACGGTCGTTTCATAATTTACAGGTTTATATTTTTATTTGGATTATTTATGGTTTAACACATTTTTGTAGAAAAACATTTTGTAAAATATTTTGAAAAACATTGTAGAAACATTTTGTAGTTTTATTGCGAAAACTCGCGATTTTGGGTTCATTTAGTGTCTAGTAAAATTTTTCATATACAATCACTATATTCTTAATCCAACGCTTTTGGTTTCGGGAGAATATTAACCAAGTATTTTTCAGTTCTGTATTTATACTGTATTTACTGTTCTGGATTCATTTTGGCCATTTTTTTTTAAGAAAATAGGGTAGATGCATTTCCAGAGAATAACGTGTACGGAAAAACGTGTACTGACCGGAATATACAAGATTCGCCGGCCAAGTTTTGGCCGGTTAAAGGCGCATCTTGTGTGTTATATATGGCTAATAAATTGGTATTCCATATAAGCGAAGTAAAGTCTACCATTAGTAAAGGAGTTTATGAAGAAAAATAATTCGTTGATTTTTCATGCAATGAGTGACTTTATTGGAAATTATCTTCTCTGAGATGGAAATTTCACGTCATACCCCAACTCATTTTTGTTATTTTTATGATGTAAGCCGAAGAGGAAATTGTCAAACACAAAATGGTTCGACCAAAGTAGTAACTTCTTTATTAGTATGATGCTTAGTTATTTTGTACTTTGTACCAGTTAATTTTGTCCAGATATAGTCGATAACCGTAATATTTCAAGTGACAAAATGTGAATGTTTGTGTACCGTAAGATTTTTTATTTGATTTTTGATTTTTTTTTTTTTGTTATATTGCCCATGATAAACGTCTTTTATTAAACGCTTATAAAATGCTGTCTTTTACTGACTCCGTTCTATCTCTACGGAGTACCTTAAAAGTATCTTCACTTCATAATTAATTTCAAGATATAAAGATTTAAGTTCAATAAGATAAAGCATCATGTGTTTGCACAGCACGTTTCTGATACAGAATTGTAGTTGATATTTCTTTATCTATTTTTATTTGTCTAATCCCAATGAAGAGGTGAGGTGAAAGCGAATTGAAGGTTGATCTTTTTTAGTTTATCTAATACCACCGTGTCTCAGAAAATTAAATGAAGATAAAAAAGTGTGGTGGAATGTGTTGTACACCACCTACCTTTTGTTAACTTACGTGAATTTTGTTAACTTACGTGAGTAGGGCGTAGGCGGAAGTGCTGGAAAACTTTTTAGAAACTGTTAACTTACGTGAATTTAGGCTTTTTTTTTTGTCAAAAATTGACAAAACTGTTAACTTACGTGAATTTAGTTAACTTACGTGAATTTTGTTAACTTACGTGGTGTTAACTTACGTAGGTAGGTGGTGTATTTTGGTTGGTATAACCCTTTAATCCGTTAAATTTATTCATTTGTTTTCAAACATGTACTTATCGTAATAATTCGCAAATTTAGATATTACTATCGGAGACTACAGGGGGTCTGGTTATAAGGTCAAAAGCTGTGACCCGTTATAAAGTTAAGTCTTTGCTTTCAAGTTGAAAAATTTCAAAAAAGTTCGACGTGATCAATAAATTTGACCGAGCTGATAAATTCAAGTCGTCAAGAACATGTGAGCCCAAACCCACATTTTGGACCGCTCGATATTTATCTGTTTTTGCTAGTATTACGGGATTACGGCAAGAATTTCCAGAAACTTGCCAAACTAGTGCAATCAAAAATACCCCAGGAACTGAGCGCGTTTTATGATGAGCAAAAGGAAAGATTTAATTTTGAGAATTTGTTTAAAAAAAAATACGCACGACAAGATTTTAACTCGTACGGCAAAAAACACTTAATTGTACTAGACTATTATTTTGAATGTTTCACTCAGGGCCCGACATATGAATCTTAATTTTTGAAGGTGCATTAAGGTCAAATAAGTTTTTTGGGACTTGACCTTATAAGCAGGTCCTCCTATCACAAGTTAGTTTAAGTTAAGTTATGTTTAAACTTCTTGACCTAGTAAAATTAAAATAAATGATTAGGTGTTGTAAACAAAGTTCTGTCATTGCGTCAAAAAAAAAAGTCACGTTTTGTCCAAGAAACTTTCACTAACACTTTTACTGTATACGCCTGTAATAAAGTCATAGATTTCTGTGTCGTAAAAAATATTTTTTATTGTTACTGCACGAACAACAAAGAACAACACGGAAAAGGTTTTCTGAAAAACGCGTTGAAAAATGAAATCTACATATATCTCATAGGACCCGGTCCCGGACAGTTAAGATTTTTTATTGCTGAGAATAAGGTTCATAAAAAGACCCAGGCGAACTCTAGTATCTTCTGAAGGTCAACTTTATTTTGACCTTCGCAGGCCTTCTCCAGGGCCCCCTACAGACATTTTGAATTTCATTTTTACACCTTTTCTTGCTAATTTTTTGAGCTCTACAATATGGCCGAAACAATCTCAGATAAATAGGCCTTGTAGGCCCCACAATAATTAAATACAGGTCATATGAGATATGCTCCCCTGTTCGTGCGAGAGCAAGAAAATATGCGAAGAGTTACACGCGCCTCTCTTTTGACAGACAAAGATAATATCAATAAAAATCGGACAGTTCATAGCGTTGCTTATAACCACCGAGTCGTGTAATAATACCATCTTTATATATATAAATTATATGGAATACATCTTGTCTACTTTCTCTCAATTGGACATTCCCTCAAAGTTATCCGGTGAGTTTTTGCATTTGCTATACATATATATAGGTAGGTGGTACTTATGACATGTTCATTTATGTACTACATATTATGTAGTTAGGTACGTAGACGTTAAAACTTCCTGAAAAAGAACAGGTGAGTAAAAAACTGATGTATACAATTTATATTATAAATATTATATTGTATGTATAACGTTCTTACGACGTAAATTTGGAACGTACAATTGAATTGGTACAATGTCATAAGTAGGCGGTTTCCCAAATTACCAACTCATAGAAATTAAGGGTATGTACGGTTTTTAACAAAGGAAACTAGAAGCATTTATGGTTAGGTGAATCTTTGCACCGTTTACCTGCGTTGGGAACAGAATTACGTATTTGTATGTTGTTACGTATTTGTATGTTTATAAATGTAAAATTGTAAACATTGTCTCAATTGCTCTTTGTACCTAATTAACCGGTCAGCACAAAACCACGTTTTTATTTGATGTTTTCCAAGCAACAAGCACTTATTAGTTTGCTTGGAACCTTCTCTGATATCCCAGAGCAGCGCACTGGCCGCAACGATATTCAAACTGTTATTTTAACTGTATATATCACTACACTAATAGGGGAGAATAAAATCTTGCGGGCTAATCTCTCAGGCTAATCCCTGAGTTTGGCAAATGATCAGTGATATTATTTAATTTCATTTCGACAGAAGTTCCACATTCAAGATAGTTTCAAATAAATCATTCGTATTTCAAAGTAGGTTTGAAACGGCAAAATCTTCCATAATATATGAAAACTAAATATGTGCTTGCTGTGCGGTCAAAATTACTTCTAGGGGTATGTTAACCAGCCCATGTTCAGGGGAAGTGTATACAGCAGGAGGGGTGGTTATGGTTATCTAAATTGGTGGTTTTGCGGTTATCCGATAGGCGGCGATGATTTAGGTAAAAGGTGTGTTTCAAATTGTCCTGTTGGGAAATTTCCCGGGCATTTCAGCAATACAAAATACACTGAATGTGGTCTAGGTTGTGGTAAGTTCCGAAGTGCCAATTTGATTTGTAGAAAGTACAATTCGGATATTGGGTAATATTAAACGTAATATTGAAGCTCTGGCGATCTTTACACAACCGATTTCGAGTTTTCAAAATTAGCACGAATAAAATCCCTACTAGAATAATATAGTCGATTGACCGTATTGGCTGCAAACATAAGTGGATTCGAAGTCCAGTTTTAGCATAAGTAGCACAAAATATGACTTTAAAAATGTATTACAGCGGGTGCCCAAAGTTAAGCTAAAATACATTTGGGTTCGGCAAGTCCTTATATTACCCTATTTACTCCTGTATGTTATCGTTCTGTACAATTCATCGGCGTTATATATGTTCCTAACCCGTTAAACACGCCGTTATGCCTAGTGCCGCAGTTTATGCACCCGCACTTTAAGATTTATGCCCTCAGAATATGTTTTACATTATTTACAGCGAATATATTTATAATATATATATAATATGTATAGTATGGTCACGTTTATGGATATTAACGGAGTTCAATTTCGGGAAATAGTTTAATAAGATTTATTTTAATATTTTCTTTTTTTCTAATATAGTGCGAATATTGTTGACGATGAGCCCGAACAGTACACAAGTGATCCCATAATCCCAACAGTCGACGAACCCCCCGCGGTAGAACCCACTGTGCCCGACTTGCCGCAGGCGTGCCTCGCCGAGCAACGCCTTTCACCAACCCCTCAGAGTACTGATGGTGAAATTGTGGACTCCGGAGACGTTCCGCAGAAATTGTGAGTATAGGTTTTATTATATTCAGTTCATATACTCATACAGAGTATATTATACTCTAAACATTTATTAGACTACTTTGAGGGTTTATCGGGCCGGTTTCTTTGTTGCAAAAGTGGCCTCATAAGCCCTTAGGCCGCGTAGTTGAGTCCTATTTCCCCCTAATTTACCTAATAAATAAAGTTATTATTTCCCTTTTTCAGTGGCCCCAATGTCAATTTGACCGAAGATGAGCGGCTATATCGTGATAACCTTTGGTTATTAGATGATGAAAGCAAGTTATTCTCGGTGGTTTCATCGAGAATATCTAAAGAAGATTACAAGTTTTTACCTCATTTATCAAAAGTTACTGTTAAAGAACTCATTGACAATTGTAATGTGTGCCTTTCTGAGTTACAAATTCTTTATCCTATTTTCCCTGAAAAGGTTACTGGGGTGTTTTTCGAGTATATTTTACAGGGTATCCGCCTTGTAGGCACTGACCCGCCCATATTAAATTACGCACAACTGCTTTCCCAGTTGGAAATTATAGCCAAATGGGAACACAGTGCCCCCACGTCCTATTATTTAAAACATTTCTATCGACTTAATCGTCGTGATCCGAACAATTTTGATTTAGGTCGTTCCCGTAATAGTGGTTATTTTTATTAAATTAGAATTTTGTTTATTATAATTTTGTTTACTATGTTCAGACGTTATGCCAAAAGTTCGAAAAAATCGATGGTCCCGTAGAAAAAGCCGCAAACGACGTGAGCCGACACCCCCATTACTGGGCGATCGATTTGACCGGTTTGTTTGGGGTTCCCAACTTAATTTTATTAAATAAAATTATTCATTAAACTTTTGATAAGGGCCTAAAATATTGTAGTTTTTACATTTATTCATCTTAGTGGTCCTTTTATACACCCGTGCGCCGTTATCTTACAGCTTTTGTAAGACAAGGGCGAAGAAGAAAAAACGGAACTAAATAAAAGCCGTTAACTATGTTTCAAAGAGTAATCTCGCGAACGTAAGGGTTGATATATTCATATAGCTTTGTATTATATAACAGTTGACAAATCAGAAATCATGCAGTTAACTAAATCGCAACTTCATGTTTCATGTTATAATTTTTCGCTAACCGTATTATCTGCTTACTTTCAAGCGTGTTTCGCTAATTTCATTTGGGCCCAATAATATTTAACCGGAATTTAGGAAGACTGTTAAGTAATCAGATTAAGTACTCGATAATCCTATCATTTAATCGTTACCCTATGGTAATATAGGCGTTAACCACCGGTTAAAGTCATGTTCATCCGCGTGAATTTATTGTGTATTTCATTTACAGGCCTTCCGCTCCTTTTTCTATGGTACCGATTGAAATTGTACAGAGTATAATGGGAATCACGTCTAATGATAACAATTTCATCAGTTTTTAGGCCGTTTATACGCATTTTTTTTTTAAAAATTTCACATTTTTCACAGGACCTATCTGAT
>SCLG01001457.1:0-16346 GCA_004367875.1 Oikopleura albicans
AAGTGGCGGTTAAGAGGGTGGCGGTTAACTGCGCACCCTGTGTAAAAATTAAGCATGGTAACATCCCTTTCTCTTAAAATAACCAAACTCTGGTAACATACACCACCTGTGCCGTTTTATTACCAAAAACCCCTTATGTTACCGCTTTTTGGGATTAAAAAAATAAACTTCGGCTTCCGCCTACACTCTACTCCGTTATTTTGCCAATCGCCTACGTCTTACCCAGTTATGTTACCAGTTTTCAGTTGGACTTTATTTTTCAAAAAATGTGAAAGATTCTTGAAAAAGTTTAAAAATAACCGAGTAAAAGATAATGGTACAAGGCGTGTATGACAAAATTGTAATATTTTTAGTGTAACCAAGATTGTGCCAATTATTTTTGGTCATGTTGGACTGGCTGCGGTCCATTTGATCACGCTTGCAAAGAAAGCTGTGCTGAAAAAAACCAGCGATGTTTGGACAATTGTCCCTGTGCTACTACACCGACTACTACACCAATTATCACAACAACCGCGCCAGTGTCATGTGAAGAAAAATATAAAATAGAAATAATACAGGTAAGAAATCGTGTCTTACTAATTTCGTGACAAACTAGGCTAGCATAATGCGTGAGTAGTTTGATAACAAAACAGATTTGCAAAGCGGCCCAAAAAGCATGTATAATGTCTGTGTTTTTTATAAAATAAATTCCTCGATAATTGCTCATCTATAATTGCTTATAAGATTATTTACAGTCCTCTTTCCGTTAAGTGCCGGTTTGTTTGCAAGCTTTGAAGAACAATCTCTAAAGTGCCTTTTTTCAAGCAATCCCTTAAATGCCCTCAATCATTTAAGTGACGCGTTTTAGTCGGTTCGAGTGCGGCACTTAAGGAAATATGGATACTTAAAATCGGAAATATAAAAAATGAGCTGATATAAAATCGGAAATAAGAAAACTGAGGCAAATAAAAATTCATTTCGATTTTGAACTAATTTTAGTCAAAAAAGTTGCGAAATAAATTGTGTTTCAAAATTTTGTTTTGTGGAATTGATCAAAAAATTGGCCAAAAAAATTTTATGCATTACATAGTGTGACGGCAGATGTGAAAAGAAATTTCAAACATGTTGGCGAGATTGTTCTTCATTTGAATGTCGGGCACAATGCGTTGAGAAAAATCAAGCCTGTTTGAATAGTTGTCCATGTGCCGATCCAATAACAACAGCACCTCAAACAACAACGACTACTACCACCACCACCACAACTACGACAACCACAACAACAACAACCACTACAACTACAACTACTACCACAACTACTACTACAACCACCACTACTACAACAACCACTACCACAACAACCACTACTACTACTACAACTCCACCACCAACCGGTAATGAATGAAATTCGTTTATCAGATATCATATACACAGGATACCCAGTTAACCGGCACCCANAAATTTCGGGCTCACATTTCCAGAATCACGATGGGTCCAATGGCAACTTGTATATTAACGGAATTCAATACGATTATCAGCAGCAAGATGATGGGTCATGGAGGGTTGACATTTCCGACCTGGCAGGTGGCGATTACGAAATTGCTGTTTCGACAGATTCGGGTAAATCTAGCAATATGAATTATTCTAGAAATACAACAACCACCACCACCACAACAACAACTACCACAACAACTACCACAACAACAACAACCACAACAACAACAACCACTACAACAACAACTACTACTACAACAACGACAACCACAACTACGCCCTTTCCTCGTCCAAATATTCAGCGAGTTGATCAAAACGGAAACAATATTGTCGGAATTTATGGTGAAAATTTCGTCGGACAAAATGGCGAAGCCGGACAACTTTATATTAATGGCGAACAAATCTCGTACACGATTGCTGCCGACGGCTCATTTTCATTTGATATTTCCGATATGCCCAGTGGTGACCATGAGACGTACATTTTAACCGATGCTGGTCGATCAAATATGATGACGGTTAACCGACGAGCGCGGCCGCACGTGCAAAGCTCCACCCAGCATGGTAATAATGTTATGTTAACAGGTGAAAACTTACAGAATCATGACGGCTCTAACGGTCGTCTTTATGTTAACGGCGAGCAGTACGATTTCAGCGTCCAAGACGATGGCCGTTATCGCTTTGACATTTCACAGTTGCGTAGCGGCACTCACGAGGTCTATATCCAAACCGACGCCGGTCGCTCCAACGTCTACGGCATTAACCGCCGCCAACGACCAACCATTAACTCTCAGAACCGCCAGGGTCAAATGGTCAGCATAAGTGGTGAACATTTTCAAAATCATGATGGATCATGGGGTACCCTTTATGTTAACGGGGAACAAATGGCGTTTACCGTTGGGGCAGATGGGCAACTTCAATTCGACATCTCCGATTTCGGCGGTGGGGAGTACGACGGTTATTTTATGACCGATGCGGGCCAGTCGGCGCCATTTAGTTTCACGCGCCGCAGCCGCCCACGCATAAATGGTACGTTCCAGGCCGGATACAATTCGGTTGTCATGTCTGGCGCGCATTTTATGAATGAAGATGGCTCTAGCGGTCAGCTTTTGATTAATGGGCAGCCGCATGAGTACGAAATTGATGAGGACGGCAGCATTAGATTTTATGTCGAGGGATTTGCCGGCGGAAATTATGAGCTTACATTTATCACCGATGCGGGCATCTCAAATCTGTTCAATTATACCAGAATAACCACAACAACAACCACAACTACGACCACAACCACGACAACAACCACAACAACACGTGTTATAAATATTGCAGATTGTTATAATGCGTGGGAGCACGAAGAAGATGTCTTGCACGTTAATGGTGTCGGTTTTACGGAAAGTTCAGAGGCAAACTTTGTAATGGCCGCAGATGAATATGGCGAGGTGTTTCAATTGGAGGTGATCAACTGGGCGGACGGCGCCATTACACTACGCGGACTCGAGCAGTTAAACGCCGGCTTATATTACATTTATATTAATTTTTATACTGGGCGAAGATCAAACGAGTTTGAATTTGTTTATTCTCCTGCTCGTCCACAAAGGTAACACAGTCCCTACTCTCAATACGGACGCTCCCAATTCGGACGATGCTCCCAGTACGGACGCTTTTTCGACGAGAAAAACGTTTTTCCCAATACGGACGCTGCCTCTTTTTTGTGTTTAGGCGGCCGATTATCCCAATAAGGACCCTTTTTCAACTAATCAAATACAGTCCTCACTCCCACTAGGGTGAATTTTGTTTTTTTTGAAAATACAGGGTGAGTTAATATAGATGTTAAGCCGTTTTTGGTTCGCAAATGCGTTGAGCGAATATAAATCACAAAAAACGGCTTAGCATCTATATTACCTCACCCTGTAGCGTAAGCTTAACTCTTGAGCGTCCGTTTTTTATGACAGATAAGCCCATTTCGACTCATACTCTTTTTCGGCAGCAATTTTAGTAATAAAAAACAGTTTAGATTGGCGCAGGTACTGTATTGATTTTCTAACAATAAATTTCTAGCATGATGGCAAACGATTTTGTATACGAAGAAGAAGAAGGGGAAGAAGAGGAAGGTTCAGAAAGACGCAACGGACAATGCAACGGTAAAAAGTGCAACCAAAAAGACAACAACCAGGGCATTAACCGGTTATGTCGGTCAATTGACTGTTTAACCAGTCTTAGCCAGTTTGTCTCATCACGAAATAACGAGCGATTACAAGAACTGTTCAGTCAATTTGAGGAAGAGTTTTCGAACACAATTGAAAATCAACTGATTAAACGTCTCGAACAGCGATTTTTAAATCAGGATGAAGAATAATTGTTCAGTTTGAAGTCCATTCGCCTCATAACGTAACGCGTAGTAAAATTGCGCGTTTAAGTTAACAAACCAATTGTGAAAGTACCGTTTGTTTTCCGGCGATCGATTTTTACTGACCGGCGGGAATAGACGTGTTTGCCGTTTCACATAATTTTATAATTTATACATGTAATACGCTTCTAATAAGCTTTAAAGGTAGAAAACGGCCTACGCGTTTAGTAACATCAGTCTCTTACATAGGCCAGTTGCATATACACGACAGGTCCCGAAAAGTAGCGGTACTTTTACGTAGGCGTATTGACTAAAAAAGAACATATTTAAACAAGTTGACCTTACCTTTTCACTGCTGTTGGCCACTTATAAAATGTCATAAAATGCTTAAATTAAGCATTATGTTCAAAAATGCTTAATGCTCAAACAAATGCTTCATGTCCAAAAAATGCTTTACTTTAAAACTGCCTTAAAACCACATTTTTATACAATTTACTGCACTAATATGAATTTGAAACGTGATTGAAAACCACAGACAAATTCACTCATATTTTCAATAATTTGTACACTTGAAAATAAAATTCGTAAAACTAAGATGCTTTTTATTCTGTGAAAATAATTATATCTCACCCTATAACGGTGGTTTATATTTAATATACACAACCTAGCCATTTAACCTAGCCATTTAATGTACACAACCTAGCCAGTTATCTCACCAGCATACTAATGTGGGTAACCAGTTTGTCACCGAGCTGAATGGGACTCGTCGTATAATGACGTCCTATAAGTTATAGGCTACATGTATAACTCATTATACGATGAGTCCTGTTCAGCTCGGTGACAAACTCGTTACCCACACCAGTATGTTAACCCGGTGTAAATCAAACGAAATTTTACTAGTAGTTTCCCAAAAAAGTATATAAGTATATGAAAATGTTGTCCAAGTGTGTTGTAAAATTGGCATAAAATTTGTCTTTTTGCTAAATCTCCGGAACTCATTTAAATTACAGTCCCTTGGCCCTAATGAGAAACAAGGCGATGCTGTCCAGCTAGAATACTTTGTCCACTGTGTTGAAAATTTATACGAAGAAAATTAATGACGTCAACAAACACTTATATTTACAGAATATATTGTATGAAAAAATACATAATTTGCACATTTTTTTAAACAAGTCCATTCGAAAATGACAAAGCTTGAATAATTGAATGATCATGTCTTGCACCTTCCATAAATTCTTCTTTCGTTAATTCGCCATTTCCATCCTACGAAAAATGCAAAATGACGTCAAATTTATTTTGAATTAAAAATCTGTGCGTGACCCAAAATATGATTAAAATTTTGATCAATCTCGTATGACCGGAGAGGTTAATCTTGACTGAACGATGCGGCCATGCGTCCACATATCATAGCAATATGAATTTGATAATTGTGTAAGCTGAGGGGGTTAATGTGGTACAAAGTCTCAAAAATTGGCTCCTGAAATCGACCATGACTTAGGATATGACATGGATATTGCCGTGAGTTGTAGCCAATGACTTTTGTTTTTATAAACCGTATGTTGGTGCACAGACTGTCGCGCTTTGACAAATCTTATGAGTCATAAGTTATGGGCAATCATATAATTTTTTATGCTATTTTGGCATCACCACGACAGTCTGTGCGCCTACATAGGGCGCAGAGAGCGCCAAGTAAAGGCACACCAAATAAGCGTAAGGGCATTACGTTCATCTCATAAGGGCCGTTTTTTCGAAAACCGAAAACAGCTGTTATGGAAGTAAAGACTGTATCATATACCCTTGAAAATATCTAATATTTCGGTTAAAAAAATTGTAACAAAATCGTCGTGGGTGGAATTAATAGCCTGGTTGATTTATCCGAGTTAAATTCTTACCGCATCCATAGTCTGAAAAATTTTGTCGACGCGATTTTCGGCGCTAAATTTTGGATCAGTTTGACCAGTCATCGCCGATATTGCTTTAACGATTTTTAACATTTCGTGTTTTGTAATTGTTCCGTCTCCATCCAGATCGTACAAGCGAAATGCCCCTTTAAAAGTTCATGTTTTTACCAAAATAAACCACAAAACGGACGTTCCTCCCATGACGGACGCTTTTTGACGTACCTACCATAACGTACTATCTGGCTAATTCCATAAAGTACACTACATAAGCCACTATCTTAACACCATCTAAGCGAAAAAACTGTTAACATAATGGGGTAGAGCCTTTGGTCAAATTTGATATCGAAGTTAATAAAATCCCAAAAAGTGTAAACATAACGGAATTTTGTTAAGATTAGTGTGGTGTACGTTTAAAATAATCTTAAAGTCGCGTGCTCATCTTTTTTATAGTAGGTCCCCTACTGCAAGCTAAAAGAAAAATGTGGTGATTTCAAGTATACGGTATAACCCCGAAACACGGTATCGCGGCATCTCGCAGAAAGAGCAAAAAACGCATCTCGCAGCGATAGTGTTTTTTTTTGTAGAAAACGCATCTGGCAAAATTTTTCCCGGAAATGATTTTTCAGGCCCTGTTGCTGGCATTTGTGGTTTTTCGAACAAAAGGATTCTCGCAGAACTGGGTCTCTCGCAAAATCGTATCTCGCAGAAATTCTGCGAGACACTTTTTATGCGATTTGTTTTCGCGAGATGTCTCTGTGCCCCTAAAAACACACTAAGACAATACATACATTCAAGTTTGTCCTCAATTTGCCCTCGGGAAGTTATCGATAAAGCGATCAGAAATTCGTCAAATTCAATTGACCCGTCGCCATTTTCATCAAATAAATTAAACACCAACCTTTAAATAAAAAATTTATGAGATTGATTAATCTGTATTCTCGTGACAGATTTTTCTTTTTAAATTCATTTAAATACGAAATAAATAACTGTATAGCCTCATGAATTCATATATTACTCTTTACAACCGCAACTTCTTGACCGTTACAGCAATGTTNACTTAAGGGGAAATATGCATTTCCGCTAAAAATTTTTTTTCGCGTTTCAAAATCAGGACGGTATTTGTCCTATTTTTAAGACCTAGAAAAAGTTATCTGCGTTAAAATAATCAAATAAAAATAAATAATTGTTGATGACATGGAGCTTATTTTCAGAAAAAAAAATATTGACTGTTAGACTGATAAAATTTGTTTTTGCAAAAATATTTGTTTTGGCTGTAGGAAATTTTAGAGATGTAATAATATTAGAGTAATATGTTTTAGTTATTTTTTAACGGAAAAGTCCGTCCATATATCGTCATCGTCGAGTCCATGTCTAATAATTCCAACGAAATATGAATGCGTTATTAACCGGAATACTAGTTGGAATTAGTAGAGCTGTTGGAATCATTAGAGATGGCCTCGCTAACTCGAAGGCGAGGAAAGTGGACCTCTGAGACCTCTAATTTGACGGGTGACAACGGTGAGGGGTTAAAAATACGTACGCGGCAAAATCACTCGAGTCGCCAGCCGGAAAAAATTGCGTATATATATTAGCAAATTCACTTTTCGTCAGTTTTCCGGTCGGGCAGTCCTTCAAAAATCCATTATACCAGTGTTTTATCTCTTCGGTTGAAACTTAAAATTAAAATCATTATTATTGTGTGGGAAGGGGGGCAGTACGATTTGGATTTACATTTTGTTTTTAAACTGATTTCTTTGATTTGTTTTTTGCTCAATTTCGATTTCTTCGCTCCCATTCTCTTTTTTGTCGAACAAATGAATTGATATAGTTTAAAGCGCGATCGAGCAATTCATCTGACAACCACAGAGAGTGCTCTAATATATGTAGTTATATTTCTGCCAATAGCGCACCTTGAAACTTTTCGGGTTCTACGAAATTCTCCAGGTGAAATGCAGTATAAATTTTGCAATAGTCGACAATTGACTTCAAAAGCCGAAAAAAAGTTTGTATCAGACCTAAAAAAAAATTAAATGCGGTAATTGGTAAACCGGTTAGAGGCTAACCGTTAGACTTGTAGGTCAATAAATTCGTAAGTCATGAATTCGCCTCACTTGAAAAACAAATTTTTTTTTTGTAAATTCATTAATTTTTTCATTTTGCCAGAAATGAAAAAAAAATCTAATCGTAATTGTTGCTTGATTAACTTTGGGTTCGCAAATAAAGAAACTAAGGCGATGATTAATTTCTCTTATTGGGAAATTCATTCGCAATATTTTTTTAAGTGAGGCGAATTCATGATTTACAACTATTACATTTCGTAAAAAAAACATTTTTTGAATTGATGATTTTTTAACCCATGCCGGTATATCGACTCTTTCGAGGCTTTTTTCGTCTACACAACGCCATACAAAATTTTTCTCTTGGTCTTTTTTTCTTGATTTTTGTACTAATTTAAATTTTTTCACAAAAAAATAAAATTAGGCTACCATTTTTTTTCTCATTTGGGTACGCATTCCTTTTTCGCACCGCGTAGTGGGGCTGGTTTGTCACCCCATGGGCTGCACATGCATTATTTGGCACCGCTACGCGAGACTATTTTGTCGGCTTGCCTATTTTCGTGAGCTCTGTGGTATCCCAAAATCAATTTATTAGAAATAGAAAAAAAGTCTCGTACAGTTACTGTAACCAAGCTACTGAATTATGTATTTTACCAAATTCTGAAAAATTGCATATTTTCTCTTAAAAGGAAGTAAAAAGATATTTTGAAAGCGCAAATCAAACTTGTTTTGGTGAAAGAGTCACAGTTTATCCGGAACTCTTGCCCTACTCTGAATAGGCTATTCATGACGCTACAATGAATTCATTTCTTTCCAAATAAATTCTAGCAGTTTTTAATGAACACAAGTAACTTCGAGAGTTATAGACCAGGTGCGCTCTTATGTTTCAAAAAAACTCCTATGTTAAAAAAAACAAAGATAAATTTTTTAAATGTCTTTTTTAAATTATTCTGTGAATCTCCTGACATTTCATATACCGGTAATTTTCTCGAAAATCTCTGTACATTATTCGCGACGTTTCATTAAGGAACATGGCGTAGCCTACGCCTCGTAGGTGGAGAGGTCGTACTTTTTTGTAAACAAACTAGAAGATCAGAGCACACGCGGAAAAATGAAACATTAGGGCGCAAAATATCAGAGATCTTTGTACAGTCCTTACTCTCAATACGGACGTTTTTTTCCAATACGGACGCTTTTTTGTGAAAAATGTCACTAAAACAGTCGAAAAATGGACACTTTATGACAATAAACCCCGATACGGACGCCATTTTCGAGAATCAAAAACGTCCGTATTGGAAATTTGGACTGTAATGCATTTTATGTGTTTTCTAATGAAATTATGCGAACTTGTTTTCAAAATTTGATTTTGCTTAATGCTTGCCAAAATAAGATCTGTCACCTTGAATATTCGATTTTGGCGCAACTGAGTCGGCCTGGTCGTGTCTAATAATTCCAAATAGTCTCTGAATGCGCCGACTCGTGGCAGCCAAAAGTAACGTTCTTAGGTGAGGGGTGAACTTTGAATTAAATAAGTTGTCTCTCAAATTATAGTACTTTCTGTTTTCAAAATGTGCCCAAAAATTAATTAACCCCGAAAAGAATTGTTGTTGCAGTGTGAGTGTGTTGCCGTGGCAATCGGCAGAATTTGTTGACCTACTATAAATCGGCTTTGGTGTGAAAGATTAGCCCGAATTCCTAAGCCAGTAATTCTTGACTATTATAATCGATGACAATTTTCTTTCAAGGAAAGTTCTAAGGCTTATATCCTATTTTCGCGTAAATTGTGAACACAGTAATTGTCTACTTAGTAACTAGTCTAGTAGTAATCTACTAGCAACCTTGTTCACAATTATACAGTATGTCAAGGACTGGTGCCAGGGAGGCGTTAACTTGATGATGAAAAAACAGAATTTAATTATTTGAACCGTCTGAGAAGTCATGGGTGAAAAGACCGTATACCTCAAACCGTATGAATCACAAACGGAAGAAAGGACTGTTTTCAAAATTATAACCCGTTTATATGTTTTATATTTGGAGAAAAAAAGATCAAAATCTAAAGCGTTTGGATCTTAATTGTTTCCTTGGGAGTTAAAGTCATGTGTTTTACACGGGAGTTTTTGTTTTCCGGGGTCTAAATTTATTTCAGTACGTTATGACCAACTGAAATAAATTTAGACCCCGAAAACCAAAAAATCACGTGTAAAACACATGACTTTAACTCCCAGGGGAACAATTAAGACCCAAACGATTTAGATTTGTACTTTTTTCCTCAAAATATAAAACATATAAATGGGTTATAATTTTGAATACAGTCCTTACTTCCAATACAGAAGTTTTTGATTTTCGAAAATAGTGTCCGTGTTGGAGTGAATTGTCTTAAAGTGTCCATTTCGACTTTTTTAGGGACATTTTTTTACAAAAAGCGTCCGTATTAGACGAAATATTTACTTGATGGTCATTTTATGAACTTCCAAATATATTTTTTTAATTTTTTTGGAGAATTTTGCCATAGGAATATTTGAATGTCGCTACATAAGAGGGACCCTACAGAGCTTAAAAAACTAAGACATATCATTATGTTAGACTGAATGATATGAAGAAGGTATTAAAAAAAAAACAGCCCACTCGTGACCCTTCAAAATAGGTTACAAAGATACAAAATTGAACAACCTAAAAGACATTTTTGCTGTTGCAGACCGTCAATCATATCTAAGAGGGTCTACCGGTTAAAAAGTATACCAATTCTGCTTTCTTCTTGACGAGCGTTTTTTCCTGTAGTTAAACAATTCTCTCTTCTCATATTCTAACATATAAAGATATGTGGTAAATTTTTATCATTTTTTCTACATTTTTGACTTTTGCTTTAAACTCAAAGATACAGACTACTACATATATCTTTAATTAAAAAATGTGAGATTCTCCTTTGACATGTTCTTGCCATGAAGAGTGTTTATTTTTCGGCACGTCAAAAAATAAAAAAAAGATTACTGTAAATAGAATGACTTACGAGTTTTTTCTTTGGGAAAATATTACAAAAAATGTTCAAGATCTTTTTTATAGCACAATTTGCATAGAAGCGCTGGTGAGCGTTTTTGCGAACTTTTTTTTAGCAAAAACTACTTCTAGATGAGCATTTATCCATTCAGAATTGCATATCTATAAAACTAGTCCCTCCAACATATTTTGATCATCAAATGAAAGAAATAGCTGCTCTTATTAAAATAAAATTATAAATTATTCCAACTTCACTAATCAAATAATATTGAGGGTTAACAACTTGACGTTAGACTAAATTTAAAATCGATATTCTGGCAAAAAGCATCAAAAGACTGTCATTCCTCTGAAAGACAGAATTTTCCACTTGCGTCATGTGATTATGCAGCAAGATTGAGTTTTAAATTGAGATTTTTTAATTAACTAGTACAGTATTATAAATTATTTGTTATACGTTATACGTATTGATAGTTGTTTTGGATTTTTACATAGGGTTTGTTATAACATGAGAAGATTTAAAACATTTTCTTGTATCTTCTGGAACACAATCCCGGACTAAATTGCTGTTTTTTTCGCTGATCATACTGTATTTCATTATTGTTGGCCTATAGCCTATATGGCCTATTTATTAAAAAATTGTTTAGGCTATATTGTAGAGCTCAAGAAGTTAGTAAGAAAAAGTGTAAAAATGAAATTCATAAAATGTCTGTAGAGGGCTCTAGAATTTTTCGAAGGGCAAAATAAATTGACCTTCAAAAAATTCTAGAGCTCGCCTCAGATTTTTCNTTCTTCCCAAAAACTTATTCCTCAAAAAGCTAATTTCGAATTTTCCCTCAAAAACCAAATTCCGAATTTTCCCTGAAAAAACTTTTTCTTTGAAAAGCCGTGCTGGAAGTAACAGATCGTTAAGGCGTTACGAAGTATAACGAGTATTTTGAAGTTACTTTTGTTCATTTTGTTAACAGTTGTGCACCGCCGAAGTACAAATTTGTTGAACAACAATTTCATAAAAAAACGCATACTACTCTGAAGATAAAGTTATAAGCCTAATACAAGTCTGAAAAATGAGATTCACCTAAAACTTCCTTTTTTTCGGAAAAAACTTGATACCAAATGACTCCTGTATTTTTGATAACGCACCGTTATATCCACCAACTAGAAAAATATAATCATTATATATGTCAAAGAGGTAATTACGGAATTGGTCTTTCAATCTCTGTTTCAGCACATATCACGCGGTGTCCCAGTCCATTGAGAAGGATTGGCAGTTTTAAAAGCATATGTTTTGGTCACATTTGGAGGTACTAACCGAAAATGGAAAACTCCGAACACGGAGAGACTTGAAAACAGAGAATTTCACGTTTTTCCGAGTTTAGGTTTTTCCGTTTCCTCTGAAGACGGAGAAATCTGAAAACGGAGAAAATTTTCTCCATTTTCGGAGTTCTCCGTTTTCGATTAGTGTCGATTTCGGACACCGCGTGGATTTAGCTGGAAGAGCGATTAAAATAACAATACTGTAGCATTTGTGCAAAGTACCTCTCTGAAANGTATGGCTAATTTCTTTAGTACATTAAACGGTCATGGTTTCTAGATTTTTGGCTTATTTTTTACACGAACGGACCTGGGAAGGTCACTTTAAGTCCGAACGGATATCCAAGTTCACTACCATGTTCAGAACAGTTTTTTGACAAATCGCATATGGCACACCCTTAAAATACCATCATGGTATGACTCACTTGGTTAACATTTGTTTAATTTTGTCGTTTCTTCGACCAATCACAATCCGATTTTTGACGCTGCAAAATTGTTTACCAAAAAGTGATTTGACCAAAATAAGTGAATTCGACAAAGTTTTTTCGACACAAGTATTTGTAAGCTTTATTCGGCATGGAGAAAATTATTAACTTTACGGCTGACGTGGATCAAGATCTAAAGCACGAATATCAAGAAGGAAGAGCCACGGATCTCAAGTTTGGCTTTCCATTATTTTATCAAAATATTTTGTGTACAAAAATGACCCTTACTAATACTATTTTGTAATTTTTTTTCGAGAAAATTTATCCCTATAGAAGATAGGCTATAGAACCAATTGTTCAGCAGAGTTTGTAAATAGTTTTGAGAGCTTGTTGAATTTGGGCATTTCAAGCAATTTTGGAAATTTGCGGAAATCAAAATGGCTGACATTTTAATTAAAGAGGGAACGCCAATCGTTTTTAGAAATTAGCTCACAGCGGGAAGTGCGTGTAAATAGACACGCAACAGGCATTTTTCGACCCCCCCTCAACTTTTCGAGAAAATTCGATCGACAGTGTTTTTTTGCGTAGGTTGGAGTTTTCAATCAGCTCTCTAGGGGGCCCTGGTTGCCTAAATCAATTTCTGAATAGTCAGATCGACCTAGTATGACGAGCTCTACAACTTGGCTTTACCAGTTTTTTTAATTATTGTGAATTATTGTGAATTTTTAAGTGCGTGTTTATTTACACGCATTTCCCCCCTACGGGTTCCCAAAAACTCCTTCCTTCTGAGAATTAAAGATAAACATGTAGTATACTATATGCTGGTTCGATGTAATACATTACTTTGAAAAAAAAATTTTAGATAATATTCCTATAGTCTCTACAGTACTATGGAGAAAAAACCCAGTATCACAGTCGTGTTCCTTGATGTCTGAAACCCTTCTGTACAAAATTTCAGCAAAATTGGAGAAACCGGAAATTTCAACCGGTTTTTTACCAGACTTCCGGTTGGTAAAAATTATCGGCGATACCGTCAATGTTTTTTTCTCGAAAAGTTGAGGGGTGTCAGCAACATCAGTTTTGCCCTACGGGGCCTCCTTATGCCCTAAATCGCCGAAAAAGGGGCCTTGTGTGCCTAAAAGGCACACGGTTTCCCATGGGAGTTAAATACGGAAAAATATTTGTTTTATTTTACGTT
The DNA here is from genome assembly GCA_004367875.1 of Oikopleura albicans. Classification (NCBI taxonomy): domain Eukaryota; kingdom Metazoa; phylum Chordata; class Appendicularia; order Copelata; family Oikopleuridae; genus Oikopleura; species Oikopleura albicans. The sequence continues at coordinate 13,698 of SCLG01001457.1, forward strand.
TTTGTTTATCCAATTTGTATTCGTGTACTGGTACACGGCTGGTAGATACATTGGGTTAATAAACGTTTATATTAAACTAATATAAATTAATTTACTTATTTTGAACTACACCAGATGACCCGTTATAGGCAAGGTTTTAACTACTAAATTATTTTTGAAAAATAGCCCTATAACGAGTTTTAACCCTATAAGTTATATATTTTCCTAGTTTAATATTTTCCCAGTTTAATCCACGCTTTTGCGTAGGCCAAATCTGTTATCGGCTATAACAGATTTGGCCTACGCAAAAGCGTGGATTAAACTGGGAAAAAATTGTTATTCGGAATAGCCCTATCACGAGGTTTATTGTAAAATGTGAACTGAAAATGTACTTTTGTGATTCTTGAGTGCTGCTTGCACAGACAAATTATGACTTGTACGGTATGACTGATAAGACTTCAGTGATAAGTTATGAGTCATAACGGTATGAGTCATATTTTATGATCATTTTATTTGAATTCGATAAAAATTGAAAAAAATAGCCCTAGAAGGCTATATCGAAATTTCGGTTGCTCAGAAAGTAGCCCTATAACGGGTAGCCCTATAAAGAGTCATCTGGTGTAATCTTAAAAAACAAATCGCTAAATCTACCAGTATCAATTTGTACTGACCTTCTAACAAGTGAATAAATAGTAAGTCTATGTAAAGTTCTTGTGCTCTGATGGAAATGTCTTTGCAGGTGCCCTGGTCTGTGCCTACAAGTCTAAATTTTTGAGAAAGGCGATTGATAATGCTCGAAAAAATCAAAAAGAGCAAACTGGACCTCTGGAGCTTGATTTCAAAGTGTTCGCCAAGTCGACAATGAAGATCTTTTTGGATATGATTCATGAAGTCAACATCGAGGTTTTTGGATATAAAGATTTGGTCAAACTCGTGGAATTTCTGACGAAACTGGGATTTTGCGATAAAGTTGGGAACAAAGAAGAGTTTCCCTGCACTATCAAGGCAAAAGTTTGAAATTATTACCAATCATTCAATCCAACATGCCAAATTTTGATACCTTTTACACGTTATTCTTTTTCGAACTTATGCCAACTGTACTTTGTCCCAATGCTACATTGTACCATTTCAACTACAAAAACTGACCTCAGTGGAAGTTTGGACTCGTAAATAAAAGTAAAAAAGTTTGGACTAGTAAATACAAGTGAAATTTTTTTCGGAAAATGAATAGCGTGCAAAAGGTTTCAAAATTTGGTACCTTTTGCACGTTATGCCGAATCCACTTGATACCAAATCAACGTTAAACCAATGAGACCTTATCCATTTTAAACGTTATTATTTTACACGTTATACCTTTTCCGCTTTTATTTTTGATACCTTTTACACGTTGTACCTTTTAAGAAAGTACCGCCATATTTCAATAATTTAATTATTATGAATTTCTAATATAAATTTGTATAATAACAATTTCATAACTTTTTACTGATGGTCAAAACGGTAATGGAAGTTTTGAAAGCGCATCTCCCTAACTTATCACCAACGGCGAAAATCGATTTGGGGTTGGCGTTGATGCATTTACAGGTCGATGAAATTTCCAAATTTTCGAATGCTTGCTTTTCCAATATTACTGCCGCAAAACTTCAAACCCGGGCTTTCCAAATTTATGCCAATTTTATTAAAAATACAAAGTTAGGCGACGATCCGAAAATGCTGGTCGATGTGATTGGTGGTTATCTGCGGGGCAGCATGAAACCCGTCGACAATGATTCTATTTGGGACGACATTTGTGACAGAGCAATTCATGTCACAAAAGATATAACAGCTGATGAAACAATGTCCGATGAAAATGCGTTTAAGAACTTTGAATTTACCACTTGTGGTATGCAAGGTAGAAATGGTCCCACTTTGGAAAAATGTCTTTCAGCCTACAACAATGATTGGACCAAAAATAAAGACAAATTTGACGTTGATGACAACAGGCCCGGAATTCAAATTTTCACCGTTCCAAAAACAGGAACTTATGAAATTACTGCTCGCGGTTCGACAAACCAACATAAAACTGGTTCTGGTGCTATTATTAGTGGTAAATTCAAGCTCCTCGAAGGTGAAAAGTTGAATGTTGCCGTTGGACAAATTCCACAACATGACGCGGGTGGAGCTGGCGGTACATTTGTTATCAAAAACAAAAATGGGAAATTTGACCCCTTAGTCATAGCGGGCGGANCTTTATTTACTAGTCAAAACTTTTTTATTTGTATTTACGAGTCCAAACGACACCGACTGAATGGGAATAACTTCTAAAATGTATAAAAGGGAAAATGTCTAAAATTTTTAGACATTTTACCCTTTATCACCTTTACCCTTTATCACCTTTACACTTTATCACCTTTGCACTTAATAACCTTAACACGTTATCCACCATAAAAAAATTCGATAAAGAAAAATACCTAAAATTGAGACATACAGAGGGGCCGCCAAGTAAGGGACGGTTTCGTGTTTTGAGAAAGCGTCCCTTACTTGGCGCACCCAGAGTTTTTTGTCCGAAAAACATGATTTTTTCCGAAATTTTTAGACATTTTACCCTTTATCCGCTTTACACTGTATCACTTTTAAACGTTATTACCATAACCCTTTATCCACTTTACACCTTTTTTGTAGACAAATTCCGCT